>JAJHUR010073226.1:0-63892 GCA_027495735.1 Lutjanus campechanus
AACACAAACACACACACACACCCAGGAGAGATAGAGAAGGAGTGGCCATACACAGCCGGAGATGGAGGCAAATAAGCAGAGATGCAAAAACAGATCATAACGCTGAACGTTAAACCGGACAGACGGCCTTGAACAGCTCCTATCACCATGAGCTCAACCAGTTGTGATTGTATTGTTTTATCTGGCCACTGCTTCTGAAGATATCCATCTCCCTGTCTCCCGCCCTCCCCCCTCCTCACCCCTCTATCTGTGAGTCTGAAGGTGACCTTGCCTGTCTGTCAGTCTCCAGCGATGACACTGGCCCTATCAGTAATACATCATGTAAGCTGTGTATCAGCCAGATGCCACACAAGCCGAGCAGTGGGTGGTCTGTCAGGCACGCTTGCTTTGTACAATATGCAAATAATCACATGCAAATTACCTACCCATGTGTGTGACGATATATCAGTGTCGATGCAAATGGAGCAGCCTATCAGATATGTGTGTGTGTTAACAAAAGATTTGAAGAAGTTACAGGCCTTTCACCAAATACAGTTACAGCTCACAAAATCAAAAGGTTACATGCAGCAACTGCAACAGTAGGCTGAATGCTGGGGAAGAATGTGATTATAACACATGTGCACATACACACACGCATGCACATATGCACATACACGGGCCAGAAGCTTTGAGCAGCCTCCTGCTGTGCTGCAACAAGAGATGTATTGTAGACAACACAGCTGCAATAACAAGGCTGGCCCAGTGCTAGAAGGAGCTGTACTGCATGACTCTCAGTCTAGACAGGCAATAACAGCCGCCATATTGTAACATGATTATAGATGGAGTTTCTGAGAGTGTCAGAAAGACGCATTTCATTCAGTCCATATGAAACATGTTTAATTTTGCCCCAGACTGAATTTAAAGTTGTGGTAAAACATTTTGCCTTCTTAATTCTATCATTACAAAGTATAAACCAAAAATCTAAAATCAGTTACAAAGTCCAAAGGCATTTTGAAATTGATGGTAAAAGCCTGAGTTGTTCACGACTCTGTAACAGTATCATTGATTGAAATTTTTATTAAGTCCTCCTATGTGATTAACTCACCACTAAAGATTTTGCTTTTTCCAGTGCATACAAAAAAAATCAAAAGAAGTCTTGCCTTTTGTTTATCTTTAACTGCCACACAGATTTATGGTGTTAAAAGTTCAATGAGTTAATGATACAAAGCATGTCAATGAAAAACAATGCAAGCAAACCAATGTTGTTTTTAATTATCTGATTGATGCTCTGAAACTATAAAATCAGTGGTGTAAGAGGAAGATAAAAGGTGAAGGAAAGTATGAATTACTGAATTCAGTAAGGCAGAAAACTCATCCACTCTGTTTTGCATTAACAGAGCAGACATGCTGTGAACTGCCACAGAAAAGTGGAAAAATACACCTTTAGACACTTTTGCACACACCTGTTAAGACTTTAAGAACCTGCTGATATCCTCCATAATATAATATAATATAATGTAGAATATTTTGTCATTAATTCCTTCAGGAGGTAGCAAAGCTGGGGAATTTCTTTTGTTTTTATTTTGAGAGTATTTTCACAACACTATGATGCAGGGCAAAAATTAAACCATGGCCAAACATTTTCAACCTGGACAGAAACAGCAGTGTGAGATTTCTCCTGCTCTCAACAGCTAACTTGCAAGCTAACATTAGCTAACAATGAACACACACGCAGCTGAGCAGTGTCAGTATTAGGCTAATACACTTGTTTTTTAAGCTTACCAGGATATTGCTGCATACTTTACAAGCACCAAATGGGGAGCAGCAGCAGGTTTGTTACCTTAGTAAAATCCAAAATGTTAAGTTTGTGCGTTTATCTTTACAGATTATATTAATGCCAAACCGACTAGAAGACTGTCGCCATATGACTCCTTTTATGCTGGATTTCTAGAGTTGTGTTTTTTTTGTAGACATGTAAGATATTATTAAGCTTGAGTTTAATTCAAGCTGCTATGTAAATTTTTAACATTTGTCAAAAGGCTACAGAAACACTATTTGACTGCTCAAGTATGATGAGGATGTTTGACACTGACTGCTGCAAGTTACTGGTTTGATTATTGGTTCACAGCAATAATGTGCAATTATATGTGTTTGTATTGATTACTGATGGCGGCCTATGTGGCTTTGTATCACCTCAATGTATCAGTGCTATTTTGTCCTCATACAATATAATTATCACTTATTGTTGTTGCACCACCAGTTTTGGCCTTGTTGTCCTACATTTTGGCTGCAGTGCCCCAATAAATTTATATTTGTGTGGCAAGTGGCCTTGCCCAAATAAAATCACTTAATTCTAGGCCTGATAATTGCAATGTACCAGGAGAACATTTAGCTGACAAAATATTGGATCAATAAGTGTATATTGTAAGTGTTTATTTTGTGATAATAGCAGAAAATATCATGTCTTAGTTAAAAAAAAAACAATATTTTAGTCACTGCAAATTAAAAAACTGCAGCCTCTTGCTATGTCTTGCTTGCTATGCTGCTGACTTCCCAAACTGTAACACAATAAAACACACATGGTTAAGCAAACAATTGCTCACTAATGCAGAACATGGGAAAAACATTGGAGTCATGATGAGCACAGTGTGTCAAACACATTGGTTATCATTCACACACACAGTCACACGCAAAAACAAGAGCGCCCACCGAGAGAGAGCGCGAGACAAAGAGGTTGAACAACACACCAACATCTCCACTCTCTGCAGTCGAGGCACATCAAAGCCTTCTCCGCCCATTTATCTGTGTGTGTGCCTGTAAATCAAAAGGCATACTTTGAACACGCACGCTCGCTCACACACACACACACACAAACACACGCACAGGCTCAGACTGCATTAGCTTTGTGCAGCAGCATCCAGGGCCGGGTAGGGGAGGTAAAGGATTTTGCTGTAGACGGGGGAATTACTTGCCTCAGCTCACTCTGTCAGGGAGGAGAGGGGGATGACTGTTTACCCGCAGTGAGTGAGAGAAGGAGAGAAAAGACAGAGAGGTCAGTGCTGTGTCTGAGATGCTGCTTTCTTCTCTGCAAGTCACCTATTGCCTCACATTCACCCCTCACTTGCCCCCCCTGCCACCATCATTGAAAGGTGACACACATACACACATTTTACCGCTGTCTTTTAAAAATAGCTGTGAGGTGTGTTAGATAAGAGGCCGGGTCAATGTAATTAGTTGTAACAGCATGTTCAGGGCGAGATACTATACACAGGGACGGAGGAGGAGGAATAAATGCACAAACACACTGAGAGGAAAACCAAGGAATGCAAACCCCCTCTGATCTGTGCATCCCAGTGTGACCATATGGTTTGGCGGGGACTTCCTACCCACCACAGAGGAAGTGTCCGTTTACAGTGTACAGTTCAGTTGTCCGCCATCACATCCTGTCTCCTGGCTTTTAAAACGGTAACGCAAAGCCTGCTCGGCTCAGCCCAGTCACGGCTTTGAAGTTAAATCAACCAGAAAGGAGACACAGTTCACCATACCACGCAATCAGCATCAGCATGAGATCTGGTAGGGAGCACGCAACCTCAAAATGACAAAGAAAGAGAGCACTACACGTACTGCTTTCAGCCCGTTTTGTTACCTTTTTTTCCTCTATTGTGTTGGTGTGATTGACATCCACCTGTCCTTGGGTGGAGGGTGATTAGGTGTTCTTACAGCTGGCTCTTTGCAACAGAGTGGATGCTTGTAATAGATTGTGTGTGGAGAGTGATATGATAGGCTGATGATGGAATGATCCAGCCGACACTGACTAACAGTCTGCGGGATACAACAGGGCGGGGTTATTGATGACTCTCTTAAACAGCGGGTATCATTGCCATGGCAGCCCATACATTATCGCTGCGCGGCCACACCCTTGTCACTGGCCTGGACCAATGGGGAGGCGGCTGCCGAGCAAACAATCCCCAGCAGTGTTGGAATGGTTGAGGCAGAGAGGAGAATGCTAAATGTGCCACTTCATCTGGTGATTGACACAAAGCCTCTTGTTTACCGGCGCCACGGAGATTTGCATCTTTTTACCGGCGCCCCTCCCTCTCCTCCTCTTCTCTCTTATTTCTCCTCTGCGTACCCCTGCTTCACTCCCACAATCCTCCCTGTTTGTGGTGGCGCTGCATGAAGTGGATATTACCCCACCCTGCTGCTATGATATTGATCAGCCTCCTCCCTCTCCTCTCCTCCTTTCTCTCTCCTCTCTTCATAGCCCACTGCATTGATTCCACCTCTCCCTCTGAGCCCGCCAGCTAGGAGTGATTACACACGCTGCTCACACACAGTGATGCAAGCACACACACACACACACACACACACACATTAGAGTCTTTGGTAGGGATGTGGGGATGTGTAGCCTTGCTTTACTTTAAAGGCTATAAAGCTCAGCGGCTGCTGCACCAGCCGTGTGAAAACAGTGCTTTTTTCATTCAAAGGAACCAATGACTGCAAGCTTAGCATGACATATTACCATAATAAACATCGTTGTTGTAGCATGTTAGCATAGCACATCTGCAGGCTGCTCCTCTTGTGGTTTTTGTCAGGCTGGTGCTAACTATGGCTGTGGTAGGGCTTGACAGGTGGGCTCCAGACACCTTGTGATTCTGTGCAGACCCACTCAGAGCTGATACACACTCCTTATATGGACCTGTGGTGCTGTGCACACTCGCAACAGACTAGCAGCTAGTCCACTAAAGTCAAAGCAGTTAAATGAAACAGCACAGAGTGGGCGTCAGCACTGCATAGACAGAAGAGTTTATCAAAGAGCCAAAATCAGCTGTGTACAGTTGTAGCAGATTTGAAGTTGGGAATAAACACAGCTCTCGTAGAGGAGTGGAAAGCTACTCTGCCTCAGTGAATTTCCACACCAAAAGCAAAGAGTCTGCCAGCAGCAGGAGCCACTGGCTCATCCATACTTATTTAAAGTGAGGTTGTATGAGGTACTTATCTACAGTCAGTGATAGCTTAAGTAGTTGACAGTTTAAGTACTGCAGTGGATAGGGTCAGCACCAAAATGTATTTTAGTCACCTAAAAAAGTCCACCTAAAAAAAATCAGTAGCACTACCTAGTAGACTGAGGCTGTGGTAGACCAACAACTCCTATGTTTTGCAAGATACAATGACTGATTTCACCTATGGAGTTTCGTTGGTTTGGAGAGAGCAATATTTGGCTTATACAATGACAGTTTCCCATCGGAGATGGCTGTTTGATGGCAAGGTAATACAGTGATAAAAATTTAAATATAGCATACGCTCAAATAGAGACTGACTTTTTTTAGGTGGAACTTTATGAAGTGTCTAAAAAGCAGCAGTACAGTGCTTAGCTTCTGTGCTGGTACTTGTCTGTGCTTCTCCAAATTGAGGTGTGCCAACTGTGGCTAATGTCAATATGTACCACATAGAAACCCACATCAAATAATCCAAACTATCCCTCTACTCTCTCTTGTTCACCTGATAGCATCACTGCAGACAATAGATGAACGGAGGGTTTTGGATGGGGAGTCCGAGCGGATGAGCTAACGAGGGCAGTGTGGGCTGATGCCGCAAGAACAACCACTTATCTCTGTGTAACCTCATCCTGGCAGCAGCAACAATCCAGCAGAGAGTCTACAGTAACAGGCCAGAGATCCCACATATTATACGCACCCTCACTGCCATTTGGCATTTAAATGGCATTTTAGCGTGGCGGCAAACAGTTTGCACCTAATTATGGCCAGTTGCTGCTGTGTCCTGAGTTAAGTGGGAGTCTCAGACTGCCATCCAAATAAGAGCAGGGCTCTTAAATCTACTCTCTTAGGGATAACCAATACCTCTTGCCTTTCGGCTTAATACTGAGGATGTCAATGTTGATACAAAGGCTCTACAGTTTAACATGTAAAATGTTCACAGTCCAAACAAAGACAAAGACAGGGGGCGAGAGCAAGGACAGTGTGAGTTTGATCAATAGTAGTGATCAATATTCTCCCTCTGTACCTTTCACTGTTTGAATTAGCACTTGTATTGCACTGCAATGTAACCTCTTAGACATGCTCAAAGTCACTTTATTTCCATGTGTGATCTGATAAACAAAAAGTCTTAAATTAACCCACATAAAACAGTCAATTAGCAGCTTCAAAAAAAGCTAAATCAGTGCTTTGACAAATAAATAACATCATGTCTCATTATCACTAATCTAAAAACATCTCTAATGATCCAATGAGGTGCCTTTAGAGATGACGTTTTGAGCCAAAAAGGTACTCCAAGAGACCGTCAGCCATCTGTTAACAGCAAGCTCCATCAGTCCCCTACAGGTCCTGTCACTAGTCTACACCGAGAGGAGTGTAAGCACAAGTTCCACTGCGGTGCACACACATGCTGAAGAAATGAGGTGTGTGTTTTGTGTAAATGTGTGTATCTTGGCTCTGCAGGGAGGAGAGGACGAGAGGTCACTGTCTATACAAGGAGCACACCCAGATGGACGGGGGTCTCAATCACCTCCACACCCTTCACTTGCTGATGGAGAGAGCCTCTCGCACTCATCCCCCAACTCCATTACCCACTCCGACAGGGCCGCACATTAAATCATTCCATTTCACCTGGAGAGGCGAGTGAAGGTAGGAGGAAGACGGGAGCGGGAGTCTTTCTGGGTTTTTTTTTCGTTTTGTTTTTTTTAAACACTCCGTCCTTTCTTGCCGGTGTGTGAACCGATTTGGACGAGCCCACGTGCTGGGCCACTATCTGTAATGGGTGCAAATCAGCCACCCCCCCAATCCCACAATGCCTTGAGGTACAAGATTCATCACAAGGACCAGACAGTAGAGGAGAGGAAGAAAGGAGAACTGGAAGAGAAATAATGTGGAATAAGGTGAGGAATGCCGTAAGATATGAAAAAAGCAAATGATGGGAGCCTATAAAGAGTTATTCACCCTCAAATGGGGAGGGCATTATGGCGATCTATAAATGGGCTGTTAAGCTCAATAGCCCAAGGTTAGCTTGTCGTGATGCTGCAGTGAAAGTCTATATAGCAGACTGTATTAGTCCTACCAGAAACACTCAGCCAGCCCAGCACCATCTGGATTAAAAAATGTATTTAAAATGCTCTGATTATTTCAATTAGCTGCAGAGCAAGTAAGAGGAGGAATTAAGTAACACATCAGACAAAGCACCCAATGCACGACAGCAGCTTGCCTTAACAACTGGATAGGGGTAGAGGAGAAGCCATTGGATGAAAGACATGGGGATTTGACAACTGTACAAAAAAGGGGACTTAGGGGAGGTCTGTATTTTCCTAATCATTTCATTAAGATAGTGCTTAGGCTAATTTAACAGTAGGCTTAATAACGCAGACTTTCCTCCCTCTGCTCTGTACACAAGTGTTAACTGCCTGCTGGAACAAAGGCGGCTCTGTTCGCAAACACAACACTGCCAAAC
Organism: Lutjanus campechanus; assembly: GCA_027495735.1. NCBI lineage: Eukaryota > Metazoa > Chordata > Actinopteri > Lutjaniformes > Lutjanidae > Lutjanus > Lutjanus campechanus. The sequence goes on from JAJHUR010073226.1 coordinate 7,441, forward strand.
TGTTAAGTACATTCCTATAAAGAGAAGAACAAAGAGCATTTGAGCGTGGCGGGAGCAGAAATGAATACAGCTACTGAGGGGATAGCACAGCTCAGCCCTTTGATGCCAGGAAATGTCTTTACCATCGCGGATAGTGTTTATGCTGCTTCATAGTGTACTGTTTAAGATCGAGGCAACAATAAAATCAACTGGTAGTGGCTTGAAATCTCAGCAGAGATGGTGTTCGGGAGAGAAATGGGGCTGAGAGAGGGGGAGGGAGGTGGGGGTTGAAGAGGTATGTGCTGCAGCAACAGCTGACGAGTAGAGGAGGAGATGGTGGAGAATTTAGAGGTTTTTGGACTGGATGGTTTTTGGGAAGCACAACAGAGGACTCAAGGATTATACAACGCAGGAATAATGGAGTGTGCAGTGTTTTTTTGTGTGTGGATGCAAGTCACAAAATTGCACAAACACCTATGTGCAGGATAAATGAAGTGTGTGTGCATGTGTGGTGAAGCGTCTCCAAGCCCTCGCAGCTGCGGTTCCCGCAGTCCATGTGATCCATTGGCGGTGACAGACAGGCAAACACAATTTAGACTCGCCCATCAAAGCACATGCAACACCAGTCACAGCCACTGTGGGCGGAAATGTGACGCACTGAACAGGAAAATACACAATCCCCCCTCTGTGTCCCAGGAAAGACCAGTCTAAAACTGTCACATCTGGAAAACCTGTCTGTCCTGCTTTTCTATGTTTATATTTCTTACTGTGTGCACTACTGACGATGATAGGGTTGCAAATTTGGTGCATTTTCCTTCACCAATAGTTAAACACATTCATCAATAATTGATTGATCTCTAATATGATACAAAACACAAATTTTTCTCAGTTTAAAGGAGACATATGTCATATATTTATTGCACAAAATCATAAAATGAACATATATCACCAGAGATTAAATGATGCTAAATTGAAATACTCCCTTCTCCAACATCAGCCAGCATGTCCTCATCTGAAATTTCCATTCTCAGTCAGAAAAACTGTCTCTGTTTGCCTGTTTTATTAAAGTTAAAATCAGTGCTAAATGTTGGCTGCACAAGTTAGTGTCCATTTATGAGTCATAAGAAATCATCAAACATTTAAAAGGGCTAGATATTTTTAACGGTGAAATTGAGGAGTATGTTAATCAAGTCTGGCAAACAGTAAGACGGGCAGTCACTGAACTCCAACTCCAGAGTGTTTTGTCAGAGCAGCGGGCTTTTGTTTTCAGGATAACATGCTTCACTTCAAATTGATAGGCACTTGACAATGACAAACAGCTGTAGGGCTGGGGCGATTTGTTGACGTAATCAACGTCATCAATTATGGAAATATGTTGATTCGCATATCATGTGTCGACACATCTCTATGAACTACTGTGCCTGGTCAGAGCATGGATTCACCCGGAGAGCAAGCTGCAGAGAGCAAACCTTGATCATCAAAAGTGTGTGAGTGTTTTAGACAGAGATGCAACAGTTTGGCTCTCTTTAGCAACACAAACTGGACACATGACTTGTCACAGATGGACAGCTGGTCCACACGAGTGTTGGAAGTGAAACACCAAGCAACCTGTCCTCTTCCAGCAGCAGCATCATCCTGTTTACTTTCTGTCAGCACCCAAGCATGAAATATGAGGATTATCAACACGGGTAACATGTTTCTGTTAGTAGTCACTTAAAGGGATAGTTAACCCAAAAATGAAAAGTCAGTCATTATCTACTCACTCTCATGCGGATCGAAGGTTGGGTTTAGTTTTTTAGTCCACGAAACACTGTTGGAGCTTCACAGGGAAACAGCATTGACTCTCTCAAACAATGGAAGTGAAAAAACACAAAAAACATAAAATGCCTCCTTACTGCTCATCTGGTGTAATCCAAGTCTCCTAAAGCCCCGACATGCTGTTTGCACACCGTCACACCACACACAGTTCAGACAGTGTGCATGTGCACATGAACGAGGCTTAATGCTGAGGATCTACGGTGAAGAATCAGACTAAAGAAATGTTGTAACATTTTTTTTAGTCAACTTGGCATGCTGGGTCTTTAGTAGACTTGGATTACACCAGACAAGTGGTATGGAGGCATTTTATGTTTTTATTTTGTCGTTTATTACATTTGAAAACTGGTCACCAATCCTTTCCATTGATTGGGAGATTCTGCAACACTGTTTTCCTGTGAAACTCCAGCAGTGTTTTGTGGACTGAAAAAACTAAACCCAACCTTCAATCAGCATGAGTGAGTAGGTAATGACTGAACTCTCATTTTTGGGGGGACTATCCCTTTAAGATAGATTTTCTATATGTTTCTACATCACCCCCATGTTAAAAGTGATGTCTGCACCGCTGCGGGTAACTTTACATCATGCATCATGGTGGCTTAAACTAACGCTACAGACTGTCTGTAATTCATTTCAGTCAGCAGAAAAATAACAAGAAGTATTTTCTTTGACCCACAATAATTCAAAAATACACTGTCAGTGATCATCTTACCTGCATATAAGTATAAGTTTTAAGTCAAAATACTGATTGTCCAGTATGTAAAGGGTTGACAGTGATTATTTTTAAATTAATACGCATCACAGCTCCTTTTGAATTTAAGATCTAACATTCTTCTGATCAGACATCTGTTACAAAAGGTGAGGCTGTCCTTAGTCAATCTCTGGGGATAAGGGTGCACTTTATGGCACAGAGGATTTTATTAAATCTGCAAAACCAAAATTTGAACGTAAAAGCTTGAGTTGTGAGCCCTCTAAGTCTCCTATTCGTTGGTTATGGAGCAGCTCCAGTGTCTAAAACTTGATGACATGACTGATTAAACTCTTTTCTTTGGTTTGTAGGTTTAGCAGACGTCTTTTTTTTCCTGTCCCCATACACTCACTGGTCTGCACTGTGCTGGAGAAATAGCACTTGAGAGTTCTTAAACACAGTGATATTTCCCTTTCATGATCAAAGCACGAGCATATGTGAGCCAGTTGCGTCGCATTAGATCAACAAGCACACAGAGATGGAGAAGAGATAAAGCTAGCAGTGAGTCAAGCTGTAGCACATGTACAAAATGTCAGTGGGTCTGTATGAGATTGCCGTGCTGCTGCTGCAGGGGAGCCGCTGGAGATGGCAGCCTGTGGTGATGTTGCTGTTGTTTTAAGGGCTGTGTGAGGCAGCGGGCTCCGAGGTACAAAGTGTAGACATTCTTGAGACCTCACAGCAATCTCTGAAATTTCCTCCTCTCGTGTCTGCTCCTCTCTCTGACCGATGCCCTTGCCCTTCTTCCCCTCTTTTCCTTCCTCCCTTTTGCTCTCTCTGCTGGCAAGAGTTAATTTGCACCATGTGTTCTTTAACGTAGAAAGTGGGGGGAAAAATAGGACCCTAGTGGAGGCTTGTGAACCTGATACCACTGTAAATCTCCACTTCCACAGCGTTACTCTCTCGCCCCTCCTCCTCCTCCTCTCCTGTTCTCTCTCATTCTTTTTTTATTGGCATGTCACACATTGGACAAGCTGGAAATTACACTGAGCTGAGCTGAGAACCAGTGGTGAAGCACGCCAGATACCCACTTAAGCTGAGAGAGAGCAGGGAAAAGTGGAGGGTGGAAAGGAGAAAAATAGGGGACAGGGAGGGAAGTGGAAATGTAAAGTGGGAGAGGAATGAACGAGGAGGTGGGTTAAAATTAGCCGCCCATTTTCAGAGCAGAGGCCAATCCAATTAAAGCTTGACCAATCCACGCAAATGTGTTTAGTGTCTGGTTACTAGAATGAGCGCTGGGTGGCCGGGCAAAAACAAGAGATTCTCCTCTAAATACAATACTTACTTTCCCTGCTAACAGATACTACCTGAGATACTTACAGCTGAAAATGATTCTATGGTATCTACTGTGGAAAAATTAACCATTCGTCATACACATCTGCTGGATTGGCTTGACAGGGTTTGACTCCAATTTGCAGCAATTTTCATTTCCTAAAAATTCTTCACAATAAAAGTCCCCCATTATTTTGTTATTTAAACACTTTTATTATGAAGCAGCAAAATAAGGAAATGCTGTGTTTTCATCAGTGGTAACACAACTCCTATCCAGCTGAAAGTGAACATGAAAGAACAATTAGCAGCACAGGAGAGAAACTAAACGGTCCATCTTGGGCGTTACTTGGCACAGGTCAGTGCATTATATGAAGTCATGGAAATTAGATCTGCAACAATCAATTGATTATTAATTGACTATTAAATTAACTGACTATTTTGATAATCGATTCATCATTCATTGTTTTGAGTCATTTAAAAAAAAAAAAAGAAAATACGTCCAAATTCTCTTGTTTTGTTTTGTCCTTTTATGACAGTAAACCGAATATCTTTGGATTATGGACAAAACAACACACTGGGCTTTGGGAAACAGTCGAGAAAATTTGGCAATCGAGAAAATAATCAACAAGATTAATCAATGATAAAAATAACTGTTAGATGCAGCCCTTAATGTAAATTCAAATCATGGCATGTCATGCACAGTTTGACTCGGTGTGGCCAAAAGTTCCAATTAAAAAAGTCCCACATCCAGCCCATATGATTGTGAGACAGTATGAACATAAGCGTACTTCAAAGGACCCTTCACCTTCTAATTTAGAGTGAACCCCCTATGGAGGAGTCAACTGTTTTCATTTCAGCAGGAAGACCTGGTCAGGTAATTAAACAGGCCCTGTCATTATTTTCATATGCAACCACCAGGTTGGGAGGCCGGCAGGTTTTGAAAGCGTCAAATCTACCTGCCTTTCTTGGCGGCATCTTTGCTACATTTGTTTTCCCACTTTTTCATCAAAGCTGGTGCCAGGGAAGATAGCACTGTCTGTTTGCTCTCCTGCTTTAAAGATAAAATGTAGTGCTCCACGCCGGAGCGCAGTGAATTTGCTTCAGATGTTAGTGAAGACATCAGAGGAGACATTTTCACTTGTGATGTGCCAGAAAAAAAGGAGAAAAGTGTCAGAGGAGCCGCTGAATATTTCAACAACTCAGCAACAAGGGGTGGAATTAGCACTTGGATATATATGCAAGGCCCAAATGTCATCTGTCACTGAAAAATGACGTGAAAAATTTGCATGCAACTGTGTGAGTGTGAGAGAGATGCAGCCAAGCCAGTGAAAGTAAACTCAACTAATGTAACTCCAAGGGAGAAGAGTGGGCAAAAGGCTTTACTGCTGAATAATTTAGCAGTGGTGGGTCAAAGAGGTGGCTATTGATTGAGCTTTTAAAGAGTCTTATGAAAATGCTATGGCCACTGGCCTGGCCCTTCAGCCTGATCAACCCCCACTGTCCAGAGGCTGCACCCTCTCCATCTGGGAAGGTAATCACCACTCATAAAAACACACACAAAACCCCATTTTGATTTCAGTCTGTCTCTACTTCCCTCCCCTCCCAACTGTCTTCTTTCCTAGAGAAAGAGATCATCCTATTGGCTGAACAACTAGTTTCCATAGCAGCATTTAGCTAATGCACAGGGAGGGCAGTGAGGGTGAGAGAAAAAAGTGTTATCTGTCCAAAAAGATGAAAAGAGGGGGATACGAGGGAGAGTGGAAGCGAGGAGGGTTGGGTAAGGTTTGGTTTAATACCCATGAGCAGAGCTGAATACAGCCTCCTGCGCTCGCTGAGTCTGAACTGTGTTGTTATCTCAACCTTGCCATTTGTATTGCTGTATTTATTCATCGCTGCACTCGTGTGGACAATCAATCTAACCTGCCTCCCCAAAGAGAGACGGAGCTGTGTAGCTGTCTGAGAGATGCGTGCCTGTCTCCATCTGATTTGAGAAATGCACAGAGCTTGCAAACTGACACCAGAGGAGGACTAGCACTAGATTGTGTCTGCTTAAGAACATGCTTGCATAGAAATGGCAGCTGCTGCAGCTAGTGACCCCAACACCTCAGCTAAATGACCTAATGTTACTCCAGAGAACGGCATTAATAGCTTCACCTCAATGAAATTTCAAGTGTGTGGAGACAGAGAAGGAGGGAGGGAGGGAATGGGAGGGGAGGGCAGGATTGGTGGGGTGCATACCTCCTCATAGAGGAGCATTAATCAAAACGGTCATAATGGGGAAAGTCACCCGATACTGCCAAAGCAGCAGTAAAAAATCCTCAGCTCTCAGGGTCTGGTCACAGCCAACTGTGAGGGGAGCAGAGGGAGGGGGGCTATTTGTCAAATAAAGGCAGGTAATCTGAGCAGAATTAGCTTGTTCAAATCAAAAAAATTATTCCACTTTGTGTTAACCTGCTTCAGCCTACCACAGTTACGAAGTATAATGTCAGCAACAATTTCTGGTCCGTTTTCCTTTTGTAAGTAATTGACAAAGAACGGCCATTCAGTGTTTAGTGGCTGTTGTGCTACGGTCCTATTGCTTTAAGGCTGCTGCTCAATGGGGAACATTATAGGCAGAATGCTTCAATCAAACAGCTTGCAGCAGGCTCGGCTGGCCAGCCACGTCTATAGACGCCTAGATGCCCTTGTCAAAGCTGCTTCCTCACAGAGAGCACAGAGAAAAGCAGACACTTCAGACAGCCCTGCACACAAAGCTCGTGAGAGGCTGCACCTCCACATGTTCATGTCTGTGAAATGTACCAGTTCGCTTACAGCAGCTGAGTGGACCGTGGAATGAAAGGAAGAGCTGAGCATCTCTCACACACTCGCACGCACACACACATGCACGCACACATACAAAATTGCCCCTAATGAGGGTAGCGCCCCTCTCTCAAGAGATGGCAGCGGCTGCTGCTCTACTCGATAAATATTAACAAGAAGTGCGACTGATGGCGGTGCTCACTGATCCATAATTGCATTTCAAAATGTTCGATGGGGGTGGGGAGGAGGGTGGTCGCGAAGGGAGAAAAACGGAAGATAAAAAGAGGGAAGTCAGCCTTCGAGGCAGTTACAAGAGACAAGTGATGCCTGTCTAGTCAACCTCCTACCACCATCTCGATGGCTCAGCACCAATCACAGAGTTTTTGGTGAAAGAAGTGCATAGTTTCTGCATTACAGCCTGACGTTCCTCTTTTCATTGACTGCTGCATACATCAGAAGGCACTTCCACACACACAGATTTACATAGAGGGAGAAATATGAGGAAGGATCAGACTGCAGGAAACTCCACTTACGAACGCCACATTGTACATTAAGTGATATGTTTTTTTTTGTTTTTTTTTGCATGCATCTGAATATGCGCAGACAAGCTAGCCACAAGCTAATTAGCTAGAGGATCTCATTGTTCAGCTAATTCTCAGCATTTTGGATTCCATTAGGACTGTACTCAGGGTCCACAGAAAACCTAATAACTGCTCATGTTAAGCATGCGTATTTATGCACATATATTTGCATCTTTATCAAACATTTTTAATTATGGGCTTTGAATAGGTGGCATTTTCCAAGGCTGTATGATAAGCACCAGCTAAAACCATCAGGAAACAGTTGTGTGAGATACAATTAACATTTGGTGTGTGTGTGTGTGTGTGTGTGTGTGTGTGTGTGGGTTTGTGTGCACAGTGGAGGTGTACACACAGTGTTTACATGACAACTGGGAAAGCTATGCTGTTATATCCATCCAACACAAACATGCATGTTGAAAACACATTTAACCTCACATGGACAGTGAATATGACCTGGTTTATGGGTAATTTTAGAGCTGCCACTAGTTTAGAAAGAAAACATTTATGCTTTATTTCCCAGTTCCCAGCTAAGAGAGAATAAATATGAGGAAAAGAGAGCAATATGAGAAAGCAGATTACAAGAGCCAGACCAGACAGTTGTCAACTATTAAATTAATTATTCTGTTAATCAATTTGACAACTTTTTAAGGAAAGAAAGTCCAAATTTTGTGATTCCAGCTTCTTAAATGTGAATATTATATGGGTCTTTAGTCCTCTATGCCAGTAAACTGAATATCTTTGGGTTGTGGACAAAACAGGACATTTGAGGACATCATCTTGCACTTTAGGAAACAGCGCTTGACATTTTTTAACATTTTCTGACATTATATAGACCAAAATATAATTGATCTATCAAGAAAGTAATAAAAAAAATCATTGACAATGAAAATAATCATTAGTTGCAGTTTTCATCAGGACACCCATGACTTTAAAAAAAATCTTTAGCATCATTATATAACAATTTATCACGTGTCCGTAATGATTTAGTCTCCAGAGGTCATGTAAACCCAACATGCACACATCTAGCGAGGCCAAACACTAATCAATAAGAGCTACGGTTTATAGGTGATTTGTTTTCCCTTCCAGGCGCACCTTTTGTTTTAATACTTCTCATTAATTATATTGACACATCAATAACACACACGTGTACAATGTGCACACATGGACATTGTTATTTGACAAACACACTGCATCACAGCATGTTTTCACTGAACACACGTGTGAATGCTGAACGTATCAATGATTTGCTTGCACACCACCTCCAAAGTGCAAACGGAGCACGCTCAACCTTGAGATGACTATAACCCAACGCTGTGTTTTTAATACTGATGCCAAGATGACGGACGCAAAATGAAAAGCAATACAGTACACACACACATACACACAGTATCGTGGTTGTATGACAAAGAAAATCCCTCATCCTTTTAAGCTGATCAGGCCTGCAACATATGAGCTGGACTCCTGGCAAGATAATTGCATTGTACATGGCATCTAATTAAATGTCCATAAGCAGAGAGATCCAGGAGTAGAGGTGTGTGCACGTGTGTTCGTGTGTTTTTGTGCGTGTGTGTCTGTGTGCATGTGTGCGTGTGTATGCGTAGCTAACAGTGAGAGAGAGGCTGCTGCGTGTGGGTGTGTGTTGGCGTACTGGGCTCCTCAATCCCGCGTTCCCGGAGGGAGAAACGCTGCAATCACTCCATTAGCGAAAGAGGGAGGGAGACAGGGATGCTGGGAGAAAGCAAAGGGAGTAAAGAGAGAGGGATGTGGGGAAGGAAGGGAGGGAGGATAGAACACAGCTGACTTGGCCAATAACAGCAAATGAGGTTAGATACAAGCAGAGAGGGAGGTGGGGGGGGTCAATGAGCGTCGAGGACATGGACACAATGACTAGAACATGGGATGGGAGGAGGGAGCGAGGTGAGTGACAGCAGATAAAGAGGAGTGGGGATGAGGGAGGGAATGAGGTGTAAAGAGTAAGAGGGAGAGAAATGGAGACAGAAGAGACAATCGAGGTAAGAAAGCAGGATGGATCGCTGAAGCCAGGGTCAATGGGCAGATATGGCTGCAGATTGTTGAGTGCTCAGTCTCTGTCAGACGGCCTTATTGTCTTACGTTCTCCTCTAAAACAAGAGGAAACTCACAGAGCTCTGTGTGTGTGTGTGTGTGTGTGTGTGTGTGTGTGTGTGTGTGTGTGTGTGAATGTAAAGTGCTGAACCACATAAATACACACAAACTGCAAGAGTACAATATAAGCTACATTGCCAGAATATAAACATAATGACAACCATACATTATAAACACACATTCATGACATACAGGTCTACAGTCAGCCGGGCTCACTGCATTACTCATCAAATATAGATTGCAAACACATTACAAGGTCATGGCACCAGCTGTAAACTGAAACTAACCCTTGTGGGAAAACACACAGGAGGTTTGTTGGCCTTTAAAGGAATAGTTTAAATTATCTGATGCAGGGTTGTATGAGGTGCTTACTGATAGTCAGCATATTAGCCACAGCTTGGAGAAGCAGAGAGCAGCAGCAGCAGCAGCACAGAAGTTAAGCGATGAAGTGCTGTGGACAGGGCCAGCAGCAAAACACATTTGAGCAAATTTTTTTTTAAAAAGTTGACAGGAAAATGAATCAGTTTTTACCACTTTCACCGCTTTACCTTGCCATCAGATGGGAAACCGTTGTTAGATAAACCAAATATTGCTCTCTCTCCAAACCAACCAAAGTCCCTGGGTGAAGACAATTTTAATTTGCTGAACGTGAGAGTTGCTCCTCTACCGCTGCCTCGATTGGTTAGTTAGTTTGTTCCTGTGTGACTTTTGATGAATTCCAACTAATTTAGGCAGCAGTAGACCAGCAACTTCTCTTGTTTGTGAGGTAAAATGTCAGATTTCACAAGTTTGGTTGGTTTGGAAAGAGAAATATTTAGCTTATATAACGGTTTTTCAACGGTTTCCGTTGAAAAAGTATGTCTGACGGCAAAGTAAAGTGGTGAAAACGTTCTAAATACAGCAAACACGTAAACTGATGCTGTTCTTTTTGGGTGACCTTTTGTTAAGTGGCTAGAATACATTTTGTTGCTGACTCTGTCCACAGCAGTTCATTGGTCAGTTGCCATGCTGGTGCTCCTTTCTGCCTCTCCAAACTGGCGATGAGCCAACGGCATCTACTATAGATAATACACTGACTATTAATAAGTATCTCATACAACCCCACTTCAAATAATGCCAACTATCCCTTTAACTGACCTCTAAGTGATTACATCAGAGCAAATAAGAGTTTTTAAAAATAATTCTTAGTATGCATTTTATAGATTTTGTCAATATTTTGTTGCATGTATTTCACTTGTGTTTTAATGCTTCAATTTTCTATCTTGTCTTGTAAGTTTTGACAATTTTGTCAGATTTTCTTTTCAGGAAAATGACAGACTTTAATATGACATTGCATCTTAATACATCTCTTTTCTTATTATCTAGACATGGGAAGGGGAATTAATAATAGAATGGCTGCATTTCTACGTTCTGCTTTTGTTTCATACCTCTAGCTGTTAAAATGGCCTCCTACTGGTCACCTCTGTATCTGGGCAGACATTTTAGGAGGAAGGCGGGAGACTGAAATCTATACAGCTGGATCAATATGTCACAGAGGTTACAGTGGGCACCGCAGCTGCCACTGTTGAGTAAACAAACCAGGGAAAAAATGATTGTCCTCCAAGTCTAAAATGACCCCAATAATGCTACAGCACGGATTTTTTGCATGTGTTATTGCTGAATGGCTGTGCTGTGTGTTTGTGCGTGTGTGTACAGAAGCAACAAGGATACATGCAAGACTTGTCTAAGAGTCATCACGACGCCAAGAAAGATATAATAACAGAGAGAGGCGGGCTTCAATCCTTGTTCTTTCCCCATGCAGCAGAGATTGATGGCTGCATTCAGGATTTCTACACACCACTAATTGGATTCACAGGTCATTAGATAAAGTACATGAGTGAGACCGTTACAGCCTAAAGACTGAGGGAGGAGAGAAAGAGAGACAGGGGGGAAAAGGGAGAAGAAGGGCGCGAGGGGGCAATATTGATGAGGTTGTTTGGTTCAGGACCAATGAAATTTCCTCCCCCTCTGCTGCGCCTCCAAAGCCCTGTTCCCCCTGCACAGAGGGGGGCTGATCGATAATTTGTGCAGCAAGAAAAAGTGGGGGTTGGAGACGGAGGCAGAGAGGGAAGAGAATGAGTTGACGTCTACTGCGCGGATCTCAAGTTGTCTCTCCTCTTCAATATATTGTGGCGAGGAAAGGAAATGAGATTACACTGACCATTATGTCCCACAAAAGAGCAGAAATGAGTGGATGAGCATTTTTTTCTCCCCAAGGCACAAGTCTGTGCCCCAGTTTTGAGAGCAGGGTGACGGGGCAAATTCGAGGTTGGCCAGCGAGATGGTAGTTTAAACCAACCAACGTGTGCAATTACACCCTAAATCAGCTATCATCCTAAAAGAGGATTTTGTGCTGGTCTAGTAAACAGAGATTACGAGTTTTCGATGTTGCTGGTGCCAATCTTTTGTGATTCGTAGCTGGGTGACAAAGTGAGCTCATTGAAAAACGCTGTAGTTGTTTAGAGAGCCAGCGGGGCTTGTTGTTTTAACATAGGAGGACAAGGGTACAGTCTGCTCAAACACATACAGGCATGCAGATGGCTGTTCATTAATTACAGATGGATGGGGGAGGGGAGGGAGGAACAGAGAGAAAAAAGAGAGAGAGGGGTCAGCTAATGGAGCCAGTATTCTCTCTCCCTCCCTGGACAATTACCTCTGTCTGCCCCAGACCTCTTCTGGCGCTCTTAATCAAGGTGCAGGTGTGTGGGTTTTTTTGTGTGTTGAGTGTGGTGGTGTGTGCGCATGTGTGTGTACGAGGAGGGGTTCCTGCCGTCCTCAGCACTCTCTAGCAGCAATCCGATTAAAGCCCTGCTGCTGCTGCTGCGGGGCCTGGCTGTCCTCCCCTCTGCAAGGCCTACAGCTCACCTTAAAACCCCGTCTACAAACAACAACAACTGCCCTTCACACACAAAAGTATTCACACATGAAACTAAAGTGCCAACACACATACACACTTATATACATAGACAGGCTATTCCACCTTTTCCAAAAGCGGTGTGTGTGAGTGTGTGTGGCCTCTGAGCTGACCTCCCATCATCACCCTGGCTGTTGGCAACCATTACTTTGGCCCCCTGGGGCCTGGCCGCCCCTCACCGAGCCCTCTGCTCTATGCTTAGACAACCAATCTGTTAAAAGACAGGCAATGCTCGCTCCAGCAGGGTTAGATGCCGCTTCATTTGGCAACACAGACCCATTGATTACATATTCCAGAAGAGTTTGCAAATTAAAGGAGAAATATGTAATATATTTACTAAGGCTGGGTGATATGGACAAGATCAATACCAAAAACATTGATATCAAAATTTACTGACAGAGCAAAAATATTGTAGTTATCACTATTGGCTTTAAAAAAAATATTCAACACAATGAGATTTTTGATGCATAGTCATCAGGATTATGGAAATAATCACTAAATGAGTAACAGCAAATAACAAAACAGCTAGAACAGCCTGGAGAGAAAATGAAATCACATTACTGTAAAGCAGCCTTTAAAACCAGAAAAAGACAACCCTTTTATATAACCATTTCCAAAATCTAACATATCTGGTCTCATATCACAATATCAATACAATTTCGATAAGTTACCCAGCCCTAATATTTACTGTACTAAATCATAAAATACCATGGTATGTCATCAAAGATTCAGGAAACATGCTAAGTTGAAATATTGGCTTCTTCAACAACAGTGCTATAGCCAGTGTGTTCTCCGGAAATCTCCCCTCTGGTGCAGAATGATGGTTTCATGTGAGATATCATCAATAATCTTTCAGAACATATAACGTATAACAGTTAAATTGAGCAATATGTCTTGCAGGCAGTCAGTCAGTTATTGAACTCCCAACGCCAGAGTGTGAATTTTCAGAGCAGTGCTTTTATTTTCAGGATAACAGGCTTAGCTTTACATTGAGAGACCACTGACAGTTGTAGGACTCGTCGTTGCTCGTCAGTGTTGAAGTAGAATGCTGTACTCATCTTGCACTTGTATAGGTTCAGTGTCCCTGCAGCCTACCTGCATGAGTTCTAAGTCTTCAACCATAGATTATATTTTAAATAAGGCTTCAAATTATTTAAATACCGTCAATGGCAATTTGGACTGCAATACTCTTTTCTGAACACTAGGGTCTTAAACATTTCTCCTTTAAAATGGCAGTCACGTTACTGCAAAACAGTGTCCTGCTCTTCATTCATGGCAGTTGGAAACCGTACAGGGGACCAATTAAAAACAATTATTTTCAGTTGCATAACCGAGTTCAGGCTTCACCGCTAAGTTCACATTTGGTGAACTTTGACTGGCAAATTTTCTTCAGCAAAAAGTAGCTAGTACAGAGCTGCAATCTAAACTCAGAAGTGACTTCCCCTTCAGCAAACAGAAAATGCAGTGTAGGAAAATCAGTTGTGTGTCTGTGTGTGTGTTACATTTGAGGTGTCCAGTTGCAGAGAAACCACTTCACTAAACTGACCGAGCCTGATGAATCAGCCGTTCTCAGTAGCAAAAACTAATTTCTTCCTTTATTCAGCAAAAGAGGCAATTTGGCCACATTAGGTTGTAAAAAAATCAATTGAAAACTGGTGAAGGCCTCCTTCATTAAATCAATTAGGTGCATCGACAAACATCTTTATTTCCATTACAAGCATTATTACGCTGCCAGTGGATCGCAAAGGTGCTTAATATTCAAGCCTGATTCTCAGAGGGGTTTTTATTTTTCCACATGGCCACATGACCCTTTAAAAACAAACCTCAGGACACAAACTGATTATAAATCCTATTTCACTGTGATTTGTATTCAATTCTCATCAGACTTCCACAGTGTAGCAAAAATGTGCAACTCTGCACCTATATCCCCTAATTATGGTGCACACGCCATTGTCGCCCTCATTTCTTCAGGGCATTTGTGTACACTAGAACAACAGCGGTGTTGTTTTCCAGCTTGGGACACACAGGATGGGTGGGTGGATTAGTAGCGAACGTCAGGTCAGTGTGAGGACACGGGGACACCAAACAGGACAGACAGGAAATGTACTCACCAGCTTGAAATCCTGAATGCTACAAATGAAGTAGGGAGTGTTGGGCCGCCGACTTTCAATGTACACACAATCTGCAAGTGAGAAAACAGAAAAAAAAAAGAAGAAAAAAAGTGAGTTTGAAAGAAGATGTTCACACTTCCACAAGCTTTCTTGTTTTTATGCAGGCAGACTCAGTGATATATTATTTTGCGTGCTGTTACCTCTACTGAAAAGACATTTTTCTCCTTGAGTCAAATTCAATTGGAATGCGAGTAATAGGATTAAGGACTTTTGGAGCGCTACAAGGTTGCCTTTCCAAAGCAAACATTACGCCCAAGGGGAATTATGTTATTGTTCCACTCCATTTATACACCAGTGAGCAATACTGGCTTTAACCCCATTCCAACCCCCCCAGTCATCACTGCAACTCGCTCCTACAAAATGACAACTTCTGTCATTGCACCTGTATATGTCCAGTTAGCTTCGGGTTAGCTTTCCTCTGTCTGTCCTCTCATTCATGTTTCAAAATGTTGCCAAATTACATAACCCTCCCAAGTGTTAAAAGCAGCCCTCTCTGGCGTTGTGTGTGTGAGGAGGTGGTGGCCCTGGCCGGCTGTGCTGTTAAATTGGATGTGACTGGTGGTATGGCCAGGTCGTGAACCCTCATCTCCTTAACAAAAACACTCACGCTGCAGAGGACAAAAACACACAGCCACTTCTGTGAAGAAGAAAAGGAGGAGGAGGAGGCAGGGGGGGCTGCTAAGTCTGGCACAGTACTTTCCAGAAACAGCCAAGGGTTAGAATTATTAGAGAAAAATAGATTTGAATTCACAAAAGTCAAATTAGCATAATAGTCGCCTGTTCACCTTTAGCTCTCAGCCAAGACACAAAACCAGGGATGTGATCAAACTGAGGAAAACTGTGATTTTTTTGGTTTAAATAATAACCTGTAAAAGACAGGCAAAGCAATCAAAAGCCTCTGACACTTAATTGATTGTAAAATAGATTGCGCACACTGAAAGTTGACCTTCTATTCAGATGGAAGCAATGTAACAACCTCGCTGTCTGCTCTCAGGGCTGGTTTTGTCGACCATTTGGAGCAGCGGAGCATAGCACTCTTGCAAACAATAACACATTCACAAGGCCATGAAGACGGACAATATTTTGCAGCACTGTAAGCTTTGATTTACAGAGATAGTTTGGAATATTTGAAGTGGTGTTGTATGACATTCTTATCCACAGTCAGTGTATTACCTACAGTAGATGGTAGTCGTCATGCCCCAGTTAGGAGAAACAGCAGGAGTACAGGTGAAGGAAGCAAAGCATTGAACTGCTCTAGACAGGATCAGCAGCAAAATGTATTTTAACCACTTCAAAAAAACACCATCAGACAGCCTTTTCTGATGGGAAACTGCTGTTATAAAAGCCAAATACGGCTCTCTCCTAACAACCAAACTCCATAGGCAAAATCAGTCATTATAACTCGCAGAACACAAGAGTTTCTGATTTACCACCGCCATGATCTGTTAGTTTGTATGTGTTACTGTTAGAGATTCATTGATTCCAATTTTCTTGGCAGATTCCGATGTCCGAATTTTTAGGGGTCTGACCTGCCAATACCAATTTTGGCCGTTTCTGATTTTCAGTCTTTCTAAGAGCTATAATTGACAGCATTCACTCTTTTCTTGTAAAATTAAATTGGATGTTCATTATAAAACACTGACTATTAAATAATATACATTTGACTATTAAATAATATACATTTATACATTTTCTCCCAAATACGGCCAGGCCTTATTATATTACTATATTATGATTATGTACTAGAAGGAACACTATCTTGCGACATTTCCTAGAAACTCACGGGATCTTGTGGGACGCGATTTCACGTGATCGCGTGTAGAAACGGATGTAAATAAACCGGAGACTGACATAGTGCAACAGTTTGCTAAAGTAAACCTTTGCAGTGAGAAAAATAGAAGCGGGTGTGACGTTACAATCAGTGTGTCTGCTGCATGCATGACATGATCATCATGCAGAGCATATGTGTGAATATGACCAGCACAGAATTGGATATGTAATGCTGACCGGTCGGTTACCGGTCAGGGCTGGTCATGCAGAAAAACTGGCCGGTTCTCTGGCCAGTCAATTGGTGCATCCCTAGTTATTGTGTGACTTTGGTGACTCTGACCTAACCTCTTAAAACACCAAAGTCACGCAATAACAAAGAAACTAACCAATGGAGGAAGTAGTGGCCCAGTAACACCTGTGTTCTACAAGGAAAAGCTACTGATTTCGTCTCTGAAGTTTGGTTGGTTTGGAGAGACTTAAGTATTATTATTATTATTATTATTATTATTATTATTATTATTATTATATTTGGCTTATACAACTGCAGTTTCCTGTCAGAAAAGGCAGTCTGACAGCAAAGTGGTGAAAATATTCTAAATATAATGGACACTTAAACCGATATAGATTTTCTTAAGGTGGACCTTCTTTTAGGTGGCTAAAATACAGTTTGCTGCTGACTCTGTCCACTTGGGGTGTAAATCACAAGTTTCACCACATCACAATAGAAAATCAGTTCTTTGGACGACGATTCAATATTTGCTGATATCACAAAGTCTGCAACAACACAATTTCGTTTTGAAATTTCAGTTCAGGGGTCTGTGATCAATATGAGACGATAACACCATCAGTTACATTTATGTCAACTCACAAAAGGCAACTAAATTATGATTCGACAATTTTATGACTGAACGCTTCAATATATTGATCAAGATCAATGTATCGTTACTACCTGTAGCAGAGCTTTGCTTAGCTTCTGATGCTGGTGCTCCTCTATGTCTCCAAACTGGGAGTGTGCCAACCACCATCTACTAATACACTGACTATCAATACATACCTCGTACAACCCAACTTCAGATAACCCAGACTATCCCTTAAACACTTATAAGGCCATGAAGACAAATAATATCTTGGAGCTCTATAAGCTTTGATTTAAGGTAAGATTCACACTTATAACACACACCGCTAGTGCTCATTTCGCCAAAACACATGCTGAGCTGTCCCTTGCACAAGGACTAAAGCACGCTTTTCCCCTAAACAAAAGATGCATGGCTAGCTTTTTTTCCCCAGTGACTGACAGTGCCATCATCTGTTATTTATTTGTTTGTGTCAACAGAGTTATCGATCCGGCTGTGGTTTATCTTACCGCTTGCAGAGGAAAAGAGGGGTGGCAAAGATATTAAATGGCTCTGACACCCAAGATACCATTTGTAGAGGGGCTGGTGTGTATGAGTGCGCCTGTGACATCATGGGCTTTGTTTTTTGAGAGCCTCTGTGTGTGTGTGTGTGTGTGTGTGTGTGTGTGTGTGTGTGTGTGTGTGTGTAACCCCAGGGTGGGCTTGTTATCTGCTGTAGGCTGAATGAGCTGTTCTAAGGGGAGGGTGGGAGGGTGGGGGGGTTATCACCCTTGCTGGCTCTGAGTGACGCATTATATCTCTCTCACTACTGCCCTCTTCTCGCTTTTCCCCTCTCCCTCCTCTACACCATCCCTGGAAGTCATTTACAAGATAACATGAATGAAAATATCCATCAGTGCTATTGTGTGATCTGTGAGCAACACAGTGTGTGTGTGTGCATAGAGAGACAGAAGAGAGAAGCGGGTAGAGGAGGAGGAGGGAGCAGAAGGGAGGGGAGTGGGGGGAGGGCTGAGAACAAAAGAGACTAATCTGAATGAGATGACATGTTTCGGAGGAGTCAAATCGGGGGAATTAGGGTTTAGTGTCCCTTCACCTCATCGGCTCATTCATTTAGAGAGGCCAGATCTCCGTGTCTGCACCCCAGAGCACATCAACAGGCATAAAGAACAGACAGCGAGAGTGAAAAAGATAGGTGGTGGAAAAAAAGAGAGACAGGGATCTAGTTTAATCATTCACAGACAGCAAGCGAGTCTATTCTTCGAACGTCAAAAGCACATTTTGAATTCATCCTGGGCACTAAAAGTCTACTACCTCAAGGGCATTTCTCTGAAAGCGGCTATAACACGAATCTCAATGAATGTGGAAGTTAAAACCGAGTTAACGCTTCAGAATTTGGCTTTTGAATGGACAAGGAGGCGACAGAGCTCAAGGAGTGGGATTGGTGGGGGTGGGCTCGTTGAAGCGGGCCACACGGTTCCTCCAGGGTCTGCCTGGCTTGTTAAACATTCCTGCCATTTTGTGCATTTGGAAGTGGGTCTCCTCGCTCAAGTGGAGAAGTGGAAAGGGGAGGGACAAGCTGTGGTGGGGGTCTACGTGGGGGAGGGGATGGGCAGTTTTTTTTAAGGGTTGAAGTGTGTGCTCGTTGGATGGATGAAGCCTTTCGCTGTAGGAGGGAGAACCACAGCAGGGCCTTTGTAGTAAGAGTGCTCTCACTCCCTCGGCAGCCGTAAGTTTAGCTTCTTCTTCTTCTACTCGCCTCCTCCCTGCAATCCACTGCCGACCGCCACGCCACCCAGACAGACAGATAGAGAGCGGGAGGAAAGTTCAATACTTCCGACACGGGGAGATAATCATGAAGCTACTGAGCGGCAGCCTCCTCAGACCCGAGCAACTTGGCTGAAACCTGATCCTGAGCGTTGTCGCTGCTGAGTTCAAGCACTGGAATATTCATTGTTATAACCTCGCCACACACACACGCACACACACACATACACACAGAGCAATTTTCTCAGCTGTAGCTCATTGTTCAGCCAGCCATTCTCTTACGGCTGCCAAGCATGTCTAATCTAAAACACACCTAGCCTCAGCAAAAGAGCCATGTCCTCCTCGCTGTGTATCAAGCAAATAAGATGCTGTTTAATTTGCTGCAGCGTTTCAGCAGAGGGGAATGGAGGAGGGGGGAGCTCTTAGATAATATCAGCTTCTTTTACGAGCCGCCAACAATGGAAAAGTCACATCGTGAACACAGTCATATATGCCAATGTTTTGTAAACAGCGATGGGGGGGTGGTGGTGGTTGGTGCCGTGGAATGAGATCAGCTAAACAAAGCAAGAATGAGAGCATATTTTAGGATACAGGGTGGGCTTATTAAATCAAGAGGAGCATTTGTTTAAGGCAGGAGTGTTAGCCATGAGGCAGGACGCACCTGCATTGTTAAAAGTGGACATGCACAAACGCACAGGCACATAGTATGCAGCTTTAAGCAAAGCTACCCCCCTTGAGTGCACTGATCCTAAAATTAAATAGCACAAGGAATGCAATAATGGAACCGCAGGGGTGTGAGGGGACTGGAGGGCCAAGAAAGACACAGAGCTTGGGAGAAAGAGGGAGACTGGTGTTATTACTGATCCACCACCAACCGCAGCTCCTCTGCGAGGGAGACCAGCTGATGACCAAGGCTGCCTTGTGCCACTTCCTGCTGGGGACGGTCCCAGCGGGGTGGCATAACAGGCAGTCGAGGCCTGGAGGCACACGGACCACTTGATTCCACCCCAACTTTCCCTCTCTGTCTTCGTCTACAAGCCCAACAACTCTCCCTTCTTCTTGTTGGAAATGCAGTGGGAAATACCTGGCAAGCGATACCATCAGCTCTCTACAATAGGGCAGGCCTACAGCTGACTGAGCTCCTAGGGGAGAACAGAGGCTCTTTGACAACACCTCCCCTCCCTCCCCTCCTCTCTCCTCCTCTCCTTTCCCTCTCGGCTAGCCCACGCTTTCTCATTTAGCAGTCGGCAGGTGGTTGGATTTCACTAAAAAGCCCTTTTCCCAGAGTCTCTAGCGTGGGGAGAGATGGGAGACCAGAGAGGGCTTTTTAAAAATAGATCTGTTCGGTTAGCGACAGGCTACAGATTCACACTGCTATGTTTCAATATGAGATGACTCCAAGGGCTTGTCCCTCATGTTAGCTTCACTGGAAACAGAAAACTGATCGACAGCTAGCCTTTGTAGCAGAGGGGATGTGCTATGCTAATCGCCCTCTAGCCTACGGTGTCTTGGCTCGAGAATAACCAATCCAACACTTGCTGAACCACATTATACTGGTTTCTCAAGAGGACCCATGCTGGAAACTGAATTCAGATGTGGTGTGTTCCTATGAAATATAATTTACTTTATTCTGTATTAAATATCCATCTGAAAAACGGGACTTCAGTTGCACAAGAATCATCAGTAGTGCAAATATAGATAGATTCTGTGGTAGATACATTAAACTTAAACAACTAGCAATTCACTTTTAAAACTATTGAATGAAGTTCAGATCATTTATTTAAACTGCAGATGACAGAAACAAACAATATCTAAAGTGGTACACCCTGATTATGTTTCCTTGTCACCAATGATTGCCGATTGTCTATGGGCTTTATTGGTTTTGTTATAACAGCTGTATATAGCATTATTATAGATCAATTCAATATTAAGCCAAACTGGAACAACTTTTACTACTAGATGTTGCAAGTGACTCAGCTGCTCCCGAGTGGAACATGATAAAAGTCTATGAATGAGTGTGGAGTTGTAAATAAGTTTTCCACAACACGTTCCTTGTTAAGAAATAAAGGGTTTCTGTCCACTGAATTGCTGGAGGGCCTTCAATTTCAAACAGATAAAACAAGTGTTTAGTTTAGTATTAACAGCGTAGCGTGCAGTAAATAGAGCAAATGGGAGCGGATCAAAACGACGGCTTTGCACTTCTTATTGGCTAACTACCTCGCTAACATACAGTCAGACAAACTTATCTAATGAGCATGAGTGACATGACGTTTACCAGGGACAAGGTTATACTGCGGTTTTATCTAAAATGTAAAATGATGGGGTGAGTGTGTAATAATTTTTGACACTCCTTGACTCTACCATTGCAGAACTCTACACATGCACACAGTTGTATACAGGGCTTTTTGCCAGAAATTATTTATTTTTTATTATTTTATTTTCCACCTTTATTTGATAGGACAGCTTTACAGAATGGGTTTTGGTTTCATTCATGCGGGACAACACAATGCAATATGGGGTAAGTAACCGATACATAAATAATGTTGGGGTGAAGTTCTCCTTTTGGTTAACCATTTAGCATTTGACAACAAAACCAACTCAGCTGAAAATTCACAACTGGTGACTAGAAATCATGAATCCTGATCTCCCAATCATATATTTTTTTATGAATATCAGTGAATAACGATCGGCGTCCCATTAATCTGGACATCCCTAGTACTGTTTGAAGTTTCTGTCTTTTAAAAAAAAGGAAAAAACTCTACATGAGAGAATTTAACAATATCTAAATGTTTAGTAAGGCAGACACTGCTAAAAGAGCCTTAGTTGAATTATATTACACTTTCCAAAAGCGAAAAGGTTATAAATTTACCCTGGATATGGTTAAGAAATGTCAGCTTTTGCACTTCTTTGGCAATAATGACAACATACAACACATACAACAAAAGAAAATTACAGCTGACGTATATTTTAGAAAGACTAACTGAGGCCCTTGCAAACATAAAGAACATGGCAGGTTTGTGTAACTGCCAACAGTTGGTCCTGAGTTTAAAGAAGGGGAGGGAGGGTGGGCTGGTTATCCAGCTCTACATGTGTGTGTCAGGCATGCCCCTCCTGCATAGCTTCCTGTGTGTGCACAAGACACAGTGACACACACGCGCACACACACACATACATATACACACACTCCCCAGGGCTCTGTGGTGGCTGCGGCAAGAAGCACCAGCTGTCCACATCAACAACTCCCCCAACACTCACACACAAGGTGTTTTCTCTCAGACTACTCTGCGTTCTCTCTGTATTACACACTGCACTCACTGCACACACCATGACTTTCTATGAAGAAATTACTAAATTTAATCATGTGTAGTCTTTGGCGTGGCTGTGGCAGCCATGTTGTGTGACATAAACCAAGGTGGAAGGGCACAAGGAGTGGAGGAGTGGGGGGTGGTGGTTTCCATTAGCTCTCTCCATTTTAAACAGAGCAGCCAGCCAGCCAGTCAGTTAGGAAGGAAGGAGACATGCTATGGCAGCCAGCCGCCTGCAGCACCAGGCACAGTCCTGCTGCAGTGGAGAAAAGGGATGAGCACTGTGGATAGTATTATGTGTGTGTATTGTGTGTGTTGCAGAGTGTGCTTGTCGAAGATAGGGACCGTGTCTATGACTGTTAAAAGCATGCCTTGTATATGTGTTAGTGTGTACATGTATATGTGTTACTGTACACTTGTGAGTGCACACAGATACCGGTTATCAGCGTGCTGTGTATGTGTGTGTACTGACATGTTTTTTGTGTGTCCGAGCTTCTAGGGTGTCTCCTATTGATCCCCCTATGGCAGTGTGTATAATCTCCAGAGAGAGGATCTATAATCTGGGGTGGGGGGTGGGGGTGGACGAGTGTAGAGAACAGGCTCTGGAGGTGTCTGGCCGGGCCTGGGGAAGTGGCGAGAGCTCAGCCACAGGGCACGGATCGATTTGGTGTGTCTGCTTGCACTGCATCGGGCTGTTCGCCCCGGCAGATGACCATACAAATGACCCGGGACACAGTCCCCCGGCCACCGCCACAGACACACTCCTCCAACCTTTTTAAAACAGCAGCAGGGCTAGATTTAGCTGTAGGCCCACCTATTGGCCCATTGCACTTCTCCTTCCACCCTTCCCCATCCAATCGATGTGCACTAAGCCGCCTGAACCCATCTTCAAGGGATAGAAAGGCTAAGCAGAGAGATTGGAGGGTGGCTGGAGATTGGGAGTGTGCACACGGTTTCAATACTAGCTTACCTGTTTTTTCTTATGTGATGACATGGGCCTGAATGTTTCTAAAGCTGCCTGTGACAAAAGCAATCAGAGCAGCATTTTGATTCACTATTTCTTTCGGTGTTGTGTGTCACTAGACGGCTATAAAGGGATTTAACATTTAGTAAAGCATAATCCATTGCAGGCTTTGTGCCTGTCTAAGCTGCACACATCAAATCTGATTGCAAGAAGGCTGCTACCAATGACCAAGCAGGAGGAGGAAATCACACACACACACAGAGGGCTTATCACTTGAACAATAAGCAGAGGAGACAGCAGGAGGTCAGTTGCTGAGGTGCAGGATCTTCTATGTTGACAAAAGGAGGTAAATTACAAACTAGTGTACTGGCGCTGGGGCCACCGCCACCCAATCGTGGCTCATCCCTAATCTAAACCAATCTAACAGCTCCAGTCTGAGCGGTGGGAGCAGGTTGTGACACCCGGGCCGCTCTAGACCTGTCAAACTAATTGAAGGAGAAGACAGGAAACATAAATATTCCCCGTCAACCAGACACTGGCTGCGCAGTTCGCTCGGATGTGGAAATATAAATATTCGCCAGGGCTAATCCACTGAGACGGTCGACTTTGTTTATATGCCTTTTGAATGTTTCATTGATGTGACTGACTGCTTCCGTTTTTTTTTTTTCCTCAAAGCCCCCTCTCTTCCTCTCTACTCCCCCCTCCTCTCCGCATGGTTAACTGTGAGACAAAGCACCGGTGCTCTCTCTATTAAACATGAAATGCGGAGCAAAAAAGGCTTCAATGGAGTCCGTTGTAGAGCATTAGAGAGACAGAAATAGAGTGTGAACAACAACATGGATTGGGTTCAGTGTGACTGCCTGCCTGAGGACCTCCGATGATACCAGCACTGTGATAATTTAACCAACAAGATTACGCAGCTAGACGCAAAGTTTAGGACTGCAGCTACTTCAAGTTGTCTCTTTAGTACAGTAGTTGAAAGAAAAAAGGAGATGTTGGGTGTGTGTATGGGCAGGTAGTTGGAGGAGAAGATAACCTAACACAGTGGCTATAATTTCCTACATCTTGCTATTAACTCCCCGAGCAATGTGGGCCACCCCTCCCCATACCACTACTTGACCTTTTGCTAGCTGCTAGATAAACGAAAAGACATGGCGGCAATGATTTAGTTGCAAGGCACTGAGCGGTAGCCGAGCGAGAGGAGACTACACACACACACAGGGCTAGCATAGCCCGGCTTCCTTCCGACAGTGAGTGCTGACATTCCCCTCCTCTAATGCAACCAATTTATAAACAGAAGGTGAAAGAGAGGCCATGTTTACAGCTGCGGAAAAGGTTGGTTCCCTTTTTAGCCTCATTCATGCGATATAATGAAGACATTGCACCGCAGCTCAAACATCTCTCCAGGAAACTACAGTACCTTTTGGCCTGAGAGGAGATAGCATACTTTTAGTGAGTCAGATGGCATTGGGATGAAATCATTATCATGGTTGTCGTCACCATCACATCATGTAGTGAAGAAGCAGCACTTTGCTTTATTGACTTAACCCAAGACAAAGCACAGAGTGGGTCAGCTTGGAATTGATTGTATGATGCATCGGCCCTCCAGCCTGATGGAGTACTTCTGCTGTTAGAGTCTCGCTACTTTAGAGAATCTGTAATCCCTCACCAGCTTACTGCAACTGAGATGACATTTGTGACGGAAGAACCCAGAAATCAAATAGTGATTAATTAAACATCTATCTTAAAGGGATAGTTTGGCTTATTTGAAGAAGCGATTTATGAGGTACCTATCCGTGGTCAGTGTATTAGCTACAGTAAATGGCAGTTGACACATCCCCAGTGTGGGGAAGCAGAGAAGAGCAGCAGCACACAATCAAGTAATGAACAGTTGTGCACAGGTGCAAAAGAACAATGTATTTAGCCACTTGAAAAAGGCCCAGTCAATATCAGTTCAGTCTACCGCTTTACCCTGCCAGCCTTTTCCAACAGGAAACTGCTGTTACACAAGCCAAATATCACTCCCTCTATCTCTAAACCAACCAAGCTTCATAAGCAAAATCAGTAATTTTACCTCTCACAATACGGGAGCTGCTGCACTACCAATCTACTAGTTTGCCTGTGTTATTGTGTGACTTTGGTGAATCGGAACTAACCCTTTAAAACACATTAGTCACACAATAATACAAACACACTAACTGATTGCTGCAATGGTAGACCAGCAAGTCCTCTGCTCTGTGAGGTAAAATTACTGACTCGGCCACTGGGTTTAGAGAGAGTGATATTTGGCTTTTATAACATCTATTTCATGTCGAAAAAGGCTGTCTGACAGCAAGGTAATATGGTTGAAATATTCTATAGATAGCATACACCTAAGTAATATTGATTTTATTAGGTGGATAAAATACTTTTTGCTGCTGACCCTGTCCACAGCAGTACACTGCTGACCTTCCTGGGACTCCGGCTCCTTTCCCAACAGGTCCACTCCAAAATATACCTTATTACATAGCATTAGCACATTAGCCATGACATGGACTTACCTCCGGGTCTGTAAACAACATCGTCTTCTGTAATGAAGGACGTGATTTCTCCGTTCTCTGTGCGCTCGTAGCGTGACTTCTTCTTCGGCGTCTTCTTCTTGCCCTTCTTGCCAGCCTCCTCGGCCGTGCCGCTGCCTCCACCCGTGCTGCCATTGTCGTTGTCCTCGTCTTCGCTGTGCTCGCTCTCTGCATAGTTCTTGGCCCCGCCTTCAAGAGTACAGCTACGTCGGGGCCTGGAGCTCTCGCTCTCACGGTCACCCCGGTCCCCGTCCTGCCGCCGGGACTTACCAGCCTCTCTCTTGTCCCGGTCCCTGTCTCTGTCTCTGTCCCGCTCTTTCTCCCTCTCCTTCTCTTTGTCGGCCGTCATGATCCGCCACGTGCCTTCCTCAGTCCTCTCACGGCTGGGCCTCCGTGAAAGGTAGACTGTGAGCCTGGGCTTCAGTCTTCTGAATTTACCAGTCAAATCCAGGGAAAATTTGGCCACACCAACAACCCCAGTGTTTCAGAAAAGCTGTGGACAAGAGAGAAGAAGGACAATTAGCATAACCCTGTGTCAATAACCATTATACTTACAGTGCAGAAGCAACATTTCTAAGTTTAAAGGGTTGTTTTGTGCTGGAGGAGATCTTGGG
Organism: Lutjanus campechanus; assembly: GCA_027495735.1. NCBI lineage: Eukaryota > Metazoa > Chordata > Actinopteri > Lutjaniformes > Lutjanidae > Lutjanus > Lutjanus campechanus. The sequence goes on from JAJHUR010073226.1 coordinate 33,709, forward strand.
TGAAAAATACAAGATTAGTTCCTGGAGATCAGGCAGCTGTGCTGACTCTTCTCAACATCACAGTAATTGTTGGCACTCCCTTCCACAACCATGTATACTCTGGAGAACACTGAGTAGCTTTATCAAAGAACAGAGCCTTCTAGCTTCCTGCTCAAACATATTTCCATTCTTTCAGTGAGGCAGTAAAACAGAGTTATTTAAGGGTAAAAGAATGGGAAAAAGGGAGAGTGAGGAAAGTATAAAGACAAGCGCTGCATGTACAGTATTTGTAACACAATAAGCTAAAGGGAAGTTGTAACTGAATGAGCATAAAAAAGGTAGTGCTGCTGCATTGAGGATGAGGCACGCAGCCAATAGAATTCCTCAGAGATAATGTGTCGAGGGGCTTTTTCGGCACAAGACGCTGCTTGTCTTTTGCGATGCCACGGGAGAGACACAGCATGAAGCTCAATGACAGAGTTAACTGGCTAACTTCTCTGCAGACCATCTGTGATGACACCAGGCTCAATTTTACTCATCTGTGTGTATGCGTGTGTGTATTCTGGCTTACTGGACTGCACCCCACCCCAGCCCTCTGCCCTGGCTGACAGTCACCACTGTGCTAATGTGAAGTGACAGCTCTGGAGGGAAGAACACAGCAATCCACTGGGTAAGGAAAGGGAGAGGAGAGTGGCTCAGCCAGTCATTCGCCATGCCCAGTCCACTGCCATTTTCAGCTAGCGCTGTTCACTCAAAAGGAACTCGGCTACCACTTTCTCATGCCATAATGAAATCCTCCATAAACAGTGAAGTGGGCAAAGCTGAAGCAGCACGCTGTCTCTGCACTACACTGCTCTACACACTGCGCCTACAAAGGAGGCTTCTCATTTACTGCCAGTGTTTGCCCCCTCCGCCCCCACCGCAACAAATTAACTAGAAATAGTTATTACAGCCCCCAGAGGGATCAGACCAGGCAATCAGCACCCACGTTACCATGGCTGTGATAGCAGGGTGGGAGAGGGAGAGTGAACAAAAAAAGAGGGAGGGGTATGGATTGAGCCAGGTAGAGCAGCTCCAAGTGAAAATTATACAGCATGTCTGCAAGTGGACATGGGTTTATTGAGAGAAAGAATATGAAGTGAAGAATAGAAGGAAAGAGGAAGGTGGAGGAAAGGTTCTTGACAGGCACACACACCGACACACACTCGTACAATGAAGTGCATTTGACAACGGCGCTCCTCAGCAGCGGGTGCTGTCATCTCGTGAGCAGACACCAACTGACAGGGCAGCTGCTCTTGTCGTCGGCTTCAACACAAACACCGGGCCTGATTAAACCGCAGCCTCGTCACAGCCCCATTAATCACCTAATGATGAGTTACCACGGCGACCACTGGGCTGCCAGCATATACACACAAGAACACATTAGTGCGCACGCAGGACACAAGGACTCGGGAGGGATGTGACGCGCCTGTGCGTGAATGGACACCTCTGTTGGTGTGCCAAAATACATACTGTGCCCCCCTCCTGTGTCCATTTCCAGCAGCATGTCTCGAAGGTGTGAGAAACATGAAAACATTGATGAAGGTACCATTTGATAGCACTGCTCTAATCCTGGGAGCCGCCAGAATCTGTGTATGAGCTAAGCACCTCTTCTCTCCTCTAATCAGTAACATAAGCCTCTTCCACTGAAACCAACCAGGACCCTGAACTGTTGCAAATGGAGGCCTGGCCCATTCTCCTTTGATGTTGTGGGCTGCTATAAGCCTCCATAAGTATCTTTACAATCTAGGTGCTATTAGTTTGCATCTGGATACACTTTACACAACTGCTTCATTCCCCATGCTGTTATCTCCAATTACTTTGCTGACGTTAACATAATTGTGTTTATATTAACCCTCAGAGGAAAAGAAAATCTTCATACAGACGTGTGCTTGCTCAGGTTCTAACTTTTACTGGCCAATTAACAATATGTTCAAGTGTCTGTGGCTATTTTGTTGCACATCAGAGCCTGACAGATATATTGGTCGACTAGAGTTGTCACGACATCAGAATTTTAAACTTTGATACAATACTTGCAAAACAATACCTGCTACCTCTTTCAATACCAAGGCAAAAAAAGAAAAAGTCCTAAGCACATGAAATATAATATGCTGCTAGCAAAATTTCAGGCAGGACAATAAAGGCCAAACTGAACTGAGGTCTTGACCAAATACTTGGATCATTTTTTAATAGCTTTGGTGCTTTTGATACTATAATTAACAGATATTGTATCGTTGATGTCGTATTGAAAACGTGTCAATACTAAGTTATTTTCGATAATCTTATAGTTGACCCATATTATCAGCCCGATATTGGTCTATCAGAGTAGTCGGATATGCAAACCTTTTTTTTTTTTCAAAACAGCACATAATGCAGATTGTTTTTTTGTTAGCTTTATAGATAGCATTCTGTGTCTATTTGGTCTTACTTACTTTTGCTTATTTCAGGATTAATGTACACATATATTTAGCTCTTTGTGCTTCTAATAATTATTAAAAATACTGATGAAAGTTTACTGTTGCAGTGCCCAGTAAAAGTTATTTTTAAACTGTAAAATATCCTGCCATGCATACAAAGTGTTAATCAGTTTTGAGGGATCATTGAAAAAAGGGGGTTTATGTATATATTCTATATATTATATACTGCATAGGGAATTTCAGGTGATATATTGATTTTTTTTACTCCCTAATATTGGTAATAGGTCTGTGTTGGCGAGAATCTGGCAATACAATACAGGGATTACGATACTGCTAAACTGTAAGCAAGGTGATCTATTGCTTATACGAAGTATAAAGAAAACACCACCACATGCATAAAATCTGAATAAAAGTTTACTTTTTATGCAGTCTAGCAGTCGGCTGTTTAAGCACAACAAAAAAATGATCCACTGCCATGAATCTTTGCATGTATCACAATATGATGGCTCAGTGATTTTGAAACTCAATATAGTATCACAAAACATAATATTGTGTTACTCAAGTTTATCGCCGTTTTCTTACACCATTAATTGGTATCAGCCCCAGAAATCCAGTATCGGTCAAGCACAGCTGTAGTTTGATGCAGATAAAAGAGCAATTTGAAGTTGAACAAATTGAGTGAGTAAAAGGGAGTGAGTCAGAGTGAGGTGAAGTAGTAACACTGTGGCAAAAAAAGTCATAATGTATTGATGGCTGACAGAGAGAAGAAAGTGAGAAAGAGAAAGTGAGACAGAGAGAAAGCGAGGGAGAGGGCTCTCCACCCACTACCCGGGAAACAAAGTGGTTAGTAGAAAGCAGCGCTGGCTGCCTGGCCGATGAATAACACTGTGAGGGGGCAGGTGAGGCTTGGAGCTATTACACATCAATCACTAGGCCAGGACCCTTTGAAAGATACCAGCTGTCTTAATGGAAAAGAGAAGGAGGGGGCAGTGGCTGGAGAGGGGTTGAGGGGGTCCCAGCCAACGTCACCTAATCCACCATTTACATTACTGCAACGGAGTCAAGGGCTAGCAGCCAGCGGGGCCCCGCTCAAATATATTTCTCTTTGCCGTGCCTGTTTAAATGAGACCTCTGGCCTGAAAAACCACACAGTTTGTGGCTCGATTAACACATCATCCCCCACAATGGCCACACAGCAGGTTCCTGTTACTAAACACAGCTTTTTTTTCCTTTTTCCCTCTCCCTCTCAGCCGAACAGCCTTTTAAAAAGCCATGTTTTATTCATTCCAATCACTCCCACATTTACCCAAATCCATGCTCATCTCTGTAGTTTTAATCAAAACCTGTCTAAGGATAAACATCCAAATTATCACGCTTCACTTGAGTACCTATACAGCTGTAGGGTTTCTTTTTAATCCTGCCAAATTTTACTAATTGATTATCTTGGATTAGAAATTTGCAAAAACTGGACACTTATTCACACAGCATTTTGTAGAAGAAATAATAAAGAGAAACTAGAAATGTCTACATTTAAATGTAAAATAGAATCTAACCACAATATAAGCAGCACAGTGATCTACTCAGTTTTCGGAGAGAGACTGAAAAGTCATTCATGGCATATTCAATTGGAGAATTATGAAGTAGCAAAATGTGATTGGCAAGGATTTAGGGCCGGCTTTGCGAAGGGATTGAATGAAATACTCGCATGAATACAGATTAGAGGAGAACAATGTTAGCATGAATATACACAGGGTTATTAACAATGAGGGCAACTCAAATTGATCCGAATAAACCAGCCAGATCCTCAGCAGTGCACGGATCCTAGCTGCGGTGATGTCGAGCTGCAGCAGGTTTTCGTCAGCTCCAATCCATTACTCAGTGCCATCTAATCTAAACTGCCATCCAAGCCCCCCAGAAACAACAGCACAATGAAAGGCTCAGCTGGAGGCGAGGGGTAGGCCACTTCATAAGGGATTCTCTGTGGTCTCTGCACCCTGCCTGCTTTGTCTTACCTGGTGCAATCATGGCTCGCTTTATTCTCCTAGGCCCTCTCTGTTTTAGTTCACATTGGCAGGGCAAAGACACTTGTCTGCTCCACTTGTTTTTCAATTCACTGATGAGTAACCGCGTCTTTTTTCCCTCTGCTAAAGCTGCACTCACAAAAGGCTCTATTTTTAGCTGGCATCCGGGGTTAGTTTAGTAGGTAAAAGCCATGCTCGAGAAAAGATAGCTTGGGGCTTTCCAACATCAACATTTAAACCTGCCTAGAGACTCCCATGGTAAAAGGCAAAGCACTGCAGCACGAGAACAGATTCTCATGCACAATGACACCGTGTGCAACAATAAACTATCACTGTCTAAAACGATTAAGACAATTTACAAAATCTCCCCGGGCCAACAATAGCATCCATTACTCTCTTTTTGTAATATAAACCGATTCCCACTAAGTCAAACATATTCTCTGTGTAACAGTCCACAGGTACTTCCATCCACAGTCATAAGCATCAGACTGTGTGCTCTACGGGGTCTAAGCCTCTACTCCATCTCTAAAAGAAGGCTAAATCCTCCCCTAGTCCCCTGTTTGTGTGCTCTCCGCCAGAGCTCCAAATGGCCCTGAGGGGGCCGCTCCACAACCAAGATGTCCATTATCTACAGGGTCTGTGAGCAGGACTTCATTTCAGAAGCCTAATACCAGCTCACTTCAAGACACAGTACCTCTTCTCCTTCTGCCACGTTTGTCTGGCTGGAGCAAAGCTGAAGGCCATTTCAGCGCCTTCGCAAGGCATCATGTTTAGACACAGCTCCTGAGGGAAAATGCCAGGGTTGTCTATTGTCACCCTTCCCCTTTGCCTCTAAATGAGGCGCTCTTGAGAAATGTAATCGTGAGCAGGCCAGTAAAAAGGACCTTTGCCAATGTGTCATTGATAAGAGAGGCAGGAGAAAGTGAGGTACGTGGCAGCAGACGGGGCTATCATGAATGTGTCTCTTAATTGAATTTCCCTGTAAATCTGGGGGCTGTTTTTTTGCAATGTGAATTAAGTGCATGATTCGATAGGATTTCTAGTGTCTTTCACCTCTGGAGAGGCAGTGACAATTCAATTTTTTGGTAAATTATACTGTTGGAAATTTAGTGAAAGGTAAAGCTGGGGTCAGGAAAGGTATAAATATGCACTCAGGACACATTTAAGCTGATTTGTACTTAAAAATATATGCATCTTTAAACATTTATCTCTATAAAATGGAACAAGGGGAGGAGGAAATGAGTTACATGACATTTTCTCAATCAGATGTATATAGTAAAAAGAGATTTACTGTCGAAAGGAAAAAACACCTCAACAGTGATTTTGTCTTCTGTTAGAATGAAAGGACTCTTGAGATTTTAATATTTGAGCACTCAATCATGTACCACTTGCACTGATATTCTGCAATCAAATATCTCCACTCTTCCTCCTTCCCAGATCTGCCTATCAGCTTAACGATCCTCTCCGTCAGTTCAACTCCAACTGGTAGTCTAAATGAGTGTGGGAGAGCAGGAAATGTATTCATACAGCTGCCCTACATCCTCCAGCTACTCTAATCACTATGTCACACAGAGCGACGTGCCAACACAGAGGAAAAACTAACATAAATAGATTAGAGTGACAGATAAGACAGCTCTGAGGCTTCAGACTGACAGCACAGGCCAGCGGGGGCACTGAAGGATGTTTTCAAGAACAGCTCCTAAAAACAAAGCCATTAGGTCAGTACACAGGACCATTTTTCCGCCTAAATTATTTAGCTATGTGGTGGTGGCAAACTCTGCTCTGTCCTCGAACAGATGGTCGGGGAGGGGAGGAGGGCAATCCCTCCATTCAACGTCTTATAATGACCCGAGCCAAAAAAACACCTCCACCTCTAGATACCACAGGATGGTATTACCTCTAATTAGGAAGGGCGATTATTTCATATGCAAACGCCTCTCCTCAAACCACCAACCGCCTCCCCAACCAGCCATCACGACTGACTGCCACTACAACATAAATAAAACAAAGGATTCCTCTTCTACCCATTTTTTGTGTTCCCCTCAATGCTAATTTCAGCATTCTCGCAACCAGAGCCATAACTCACGAGTAAATGTGTGGGCACTGCAAATAGACACCGTCAGTGAGCGTTCTCCAGTCGGAGACGTGTTTGTTCAAGGAAAAGGACGGCTTTAGAAAGCAGTCAGCGGGGGAGGTGACGAGAGGAGTGGAATATTCAGTGTAGCGTTCAGCCTTGTCATCCACCATCTCAGTCATGCAGGCCAGTGATCCTAGGCAGAGGGGAAAGCACCCTCTGCAGTGCACATGAGGAGAATAATATGAATCAGAACTCTTTGAGGCCTCCATAAAGCTAGTAGCCACACTTTTTCAACTACAGCCACAGACAGCGCTGTGCTGGAAATGTTAGATTCTGAATGCGTTTCCTCTACCTCATTAAAAAATAAATAAAAATCCACCAAATGTGTCTTTGTTGCTCAGTGACCTGCTGCAATTCATACAATATAAAATACTTGCTTAGATATGTCAAAACAATTTTTAGTTTTCACAAATTTCGGTGTTTGTTTCTGTTTTTATCACTATTTTTTTTCTGTCAATTTCTATTTACAACAGTACTAACAAATAGTTTGGGTGCTATTTGTCTTCACATGCCCCTCCATATGTTATAGATGTTTTGTGGGTGAGTGAGGTACCAGAAGTGAAAATACCATTCATATTCTGAATACAGGGTTTAGATTATTTGCTATAATGTAGTACCAATCCAAGGTAGATTTACCACAAGCTTTGACACTGTGAAGAATGCACCTGTATACGCACCTGTGGAAGCCTCAAATCCATAGGATATCAACCTTGTTTTAAGAAAGACATGTTTTATGTGTAATGTCACAGATAAGTACTACAATACCCACAATCCTAAGTATAACAACGACATCTCTGGTGGAGCTCACTGTTACCATGGAAATGTTGACCACAACTGCAAATGAGCAGTTCTGTTAGCTGGCTGGGTAGCTAGGTAGCTAACCTTAGCTAACAGGAGTTGTACTATTAATGTCATTATTCCAGAATAGAATTTATATAAACACACACTACAGCATATCACGACACTGTTTTTAACAGTATAAACACTATAATAAAGACAAAAGTTTAATTTAAGAAGAAGCTGTATCATTTGCAGTGGTTTATGGACTGGGTAGTCTGGGTTTCGCTCTTAAAACATTTATATACACAGTCTTGTACCTTTTTTCCTTTTTTCCATTTTTGGATCTATTTTTTACTCAGAATCCATTCATCTTGTAGTTGGTTGGTTTGGTTTCAGGCTTACAACTTTTTATATAAGAAGTTTCTGAAATGTCCATGGAGTGAATTAGTGGGAAATTCACTTCCAAAACCCGAGCCCCTCAAAAAAGAGGGTGGTTACTGTTGACCTCTATATGCCTATTATGTATGTATATTGTATTAAATATGCATTTATCTTGTACATTGAGGTGGGCAGGTATGCATACAGAGATACTGTATAGTCTATGTGTATATTCATAATGACATTGGGCACGGTCAAATGTAATCTTGTTCATATGTTTTAAAAAATATTTAATTTCTGCTCCTCGAGGTGAATGTACTTCATGTTTTAGGGGTGGGGTGGGTGGGTGGATACGTTATTCTTTGTGTGCATGAAAAAATTAAATATTAGTCTAAGCACATGCTCACTTTGTGCTCGTCAACATTTCCAAATAAAAAAAAAATCTACAAAAAATATATTAAAAAAAGCTAGGGGGGGGGGAAATGGCCTGAAGTGATGAAAACGTTGCTGGAACAAGCAGGATCTGAGCTCAGAGCTCCCATATCCTCTGTGGACAGCTCATAAAACATGCAGTGGCTGGGACTGGGCCTCTTACAGCAGTGGCATTTTAGTGGACCCTGCCACAAACACACAGGCCACACACACACAGGCAGGCAGGCTACAAATACACACAATTAATTTTAAAGAGTCTGAAGGAGTCGGACCTGCGTAGTTTACTACCTGAACCATGAGCTAACGCTTAGGTCTTAACCTAAAAATACACAACAGCTACAAAAAGGTAACTATTTTCCAAAAGCATTAGCTGCAGGGGCCTAGAACAATGGGCTTTTTGGGAAAATATGAGAGTGGAGGCTGGATATTACGCAGTGTACAGTAGTGATCCACAGATTAACTCTGCCTGTTCATGTGTGAAATGGAGACTTGATCCCTGACTGATAGTGTGCTATGCCTCCAGCAAACACAAGCTGCATATTTTTCATCTTTCCAAACACCTAACAACTGCAATATATTGGATTACACAGTGCATCCTTCACTGTGCAACAACAATGGCACATTAAAAATACCGCCTGACACAACAGAGCTCAGGCGGTGACTACAGGCCTGTTGTCTTTTTTAAACCAAAGGTGAATGCAGATGGTTGTGCGGCTGAGTTGCTATGAATAAGCCTCAGATATTCTTGGAATGTTAATGTTAGGCTTTAAACCATGGCAGTCTCACTGACTTCTCCTCTCATCACTGGGCCATTAATGACAATGAAAATACTACTTAGCCCTGCCTTTGCCAACAACACACTCTTTAAAAATATAGAGAACACCTCCTAAATGATTTGCTTTCTTAATATCCCTAGAAATTTGGCTTGAAATAGTAAAAATGGACACGATGGCAAAGCTGAGTGTCTCATTAAGCATCCACAAAAATCTATTTAAAAATGAATATTCATAACTGTTAGAAAACCTAGTTCCAAAAACAAACAAATCAGTGTGTGCTGTATTGCGTGTTTAGGATTTTTTCACCACTTCATTTAGCCGTCTTGAATGGGGAACTGAAGCTGCTATCTACACTTTCTCCAAGACAAAATCGGTAATTTTCCCTTTCGAACAGGCAAGTTACTGGTCTAGCGTTGCCTTGATTAGTTAGTTAGTTTGTATTATTGTGTGACTTTGGTGATTTAAAAGCTTAATTCAGATCACCAAAGTCATACAATAACACAAACAAATTGACAAATTGAGGCAGTGGTAAACCAGCATCTCCCATGTTCTGCAAGCTAAAATGTTTTTCAAAGGAGTCTGGAGCGACATAACAGCTTCAGTTCCTCGTTAAGTTTGAGAACAACTAATGTGGATTTCTGGTGGTCTGTAGGATTAATGGCACAATTTTTGTTATACAGGTCTAAAGCATAAGCATGTCAGATTAAAACCCAATATTTGGACAGTGTTAAAAAACTTAAATGCCAAATTTCAAATTTGGATGAAAACTAATTTCTTAAAACTTTTTAGATGCTTACTATTATGTACATGAGATGCTAAATTACATAGTCAGAAAGCTATTGTGGCTTCTATGTTATATATATATATATATATATATATATTGCTGGAGTAAACGTTTCTGCTGCACTGATGAGACACAATTGTTAACTAATCCCATGCTTGCATTGTGTTTAAGCACGCCATATGCTGTGCTCATGCATAGGAAATCAGCCTCTAGTGCTTCTGCCATCGCAGTCGCTTAGTAGAAATCTAGGAGGACAGGTTTGTGGAGCTACAGTCTTGTTAAAATAGCTTCCCACTGCATCTGCAAGCTTATAAAAAGCCACTGAGAGCATATTCACTACAGTGCAGCATTCATCTGTGTGTATACACACGTGTCAATCTAAAATGTGTAGACCATTGACACACACACACACACACACAGTTACAGGGGTACACATACATATATAAACAGAAAAAAAGCTGCTGCTGCTGAGCAACTGTATTTGCAGTCCAGGTCAGACTATGTGCTCAGCCAATAAATGGCTGGAGTGTAATGTGCCTTGACCTTCTATCTGTCTTTCAGCAGCTCCTTACATATATTGCCGTCTCTCCTCATATATCACTCGGGCAAATGGCGCCCTTCACCCTGCTCCCTCCTGTCCCCTCCTTAAAAGGCTGAGGGGACATCTTTGCCTTCTGTACTCAACTGACAGCCCTGGCAGCTTCCTCGCTAAGCACGAGGGGAGGGAGGGAACAAGGCTCGTCGAGGGGAAATGCTGCAATGAATAATTATGTTTCATAACATGCCCCATCCCCCCACCACCCTCCTTTATTAGCATCAAACAATAATTAATGGGGGAACAAGGGGCACTGAAGAGTCTGCTTTTCGCTTTCCAGAACAAGAGGGTCAATATGCCCTTCAACCCCTTTCTCTCAGCTCACCGTCAAAAGCAGGAAGACACCTCATCCCTCTAAAAACACACTCTTAGCTTATTTATGATGCCAGTTGCTCTGCTAAGGAGAAAAAGGCGGGTTTCCTGCTACACTCAGCAAAAACTGGCCGGATCACTTTACGCAGCAGTTCACTACTTCCATCTCCACACCTCTTCTCAGCAGGCCAATCCAACAATTCAATAATGAATATGAAATGCCTCCTAATTGATGTCTATGGGAGTCAGAGCGGCTGAAAATACAGGCTATTGGACATGGGCTTGACTTGATTAAGTTTTTGTTTCACGTAAGAAAAAAATAATCTCTGATCAGCAGTAGCAAAGCCAGTCCTGATCGAATTAGCTTTGCACTAAGAGCTCCATTGATCTTGGCACTCATCTGTGCAGATGAGACCCGGAAAGGCAGCTGGTAATCCAATAGCAGGGATGGGAAGTGCTTCAAGGACTCTGCCGTGTTTACCCACCTATTTCCTACACAAAGAGGCATGATGTTAGCGCACGCCACTCACCGGACTGATTGGAAGCCACGGGGCCTTGGGAACTCCAGTGAAATGAATGAGAGCCGCTGTGTGACCAAAAGCAAGGTACTTGAAAGCTGAAAGTAATTGCTTTCGCCATAGCTATCATGTAATGAGTAAACAGGATGAATCAAGCGGGAGTCTAGATCAGTGTTTAAATGAGCTGTGCAGTAACATTCAAGTCCTAATAAAGGCTTCGCTTCATAATCCAAGCCAAAAAACATCTGAAAGCAAGGATGATATCAATTTAAAAGCTTCTATTCACTTGAGTGTGAAAGTGTAAGGTTAAGAGAATCAATGTGAGGGAAATCTGTCTTTCCACTGTGATAACTTCATTGCAGCAGGCATTGATGCAAGGCTTCGCAATCAATTTTGCATGACATGAATGACATCAAACAAGAACCCAGAGGGCAGGGAGCATGTGAAATGAAACGAAGCAAAACTAAGGTAGTAAAAAGGGCAAAACATACAGCTGTTTTGCTTGTGGAAATAGTTCAAGTGAAGTGCGGTTGAATAGTATCGCTGTCGTGCATTAAGTATAGTGCTGCTGCCACAACAGCGCACACATACACACACCCGTAATCCATCAAGGATTCATGAGTGAATGCTCAATAACAGACTGAGTGCATTTCTCTCCTTCATATCACTGCAGCAAGAAAAAGAGTGAGAACTCTTCAGCAGCCCACAGACACGCCACAAACACACACTACTCTCATACCACACTAATAACCTTGGGCTGTCTACCAATGCCATGACTTTATGGAACAGTATGGGCCCTAAATAGAAGCTCCATTTCTCACCAGCAGTCAGTAACAGCTCTATTTCAGCCACCCTGTCATTAAATATTTATCTTAACAGAGTTGCCGATCATACCAAGGTGATAACCATTTAAAAATCCAAATCGGGGCGCTTTTTTTCTGCCCCCATGCCTCACTCCACCACTACTGCCACAACAAAGACCTATTTTTTAAAAGGATTATCTACAAGTGTTCCTTTAATCAGCGCATGGCAGAACTGTAGAAATCCCTCAACAACAGTCCCTGAGGAATACCTTCCTCTGAAGCCCTATCAGGCAGAGGATCTCCTTCACCGACAGCACACTGAATGAGTGGGAGAGTGTGTGTTTGAGGATGAAAAGATTTGCTGCTACCTTTCTATGATGTCCTCTCCAACAATCTCAGAACAAAGGCCTCCATTTTGAAGTGGAGTTATGATGGCACAGCGCTCTTAAGGTCCTCTGTTACCGTGTGTCCTGTTGCTTTCTATCCTCTTTTGTTAGCCCCGCTGTTTGTTATGCTAGCGAGATAAGCCACTGTTGTGGGTGGCTGGGTGTACTACAGCAACCGGTGTACTGCACCGAGTGCCAAAGCTGACAGTCTGTGGGAGGGATTGTAGGCGTTATAGATCACTAGGAGACAGATGTCCAGTCTTGCCCCAACGCTGACTCAAACACTAACCCCAAAAAACGCGTGTTTGCAAACTGGACCGCTTCCTGGTGGGTCTTAAAGTTGATCTTTATCAGACCAATAGAGGCGAATCACTTTATCACTGCAGCCTCCTCTGAGCAGCTTTGTTATTTATGAAACATAAGAGGTGGAAGTCTACTCTGCTATAGCCTGATAAACATTACAAGCTGTCTTGTGCGGGCCAGGCAAACAAGCAACCTGATTCTGAGTGTGCAAAAATGACACCAGGCTCAAGCAAACAAAGAAGTGTGAGGTTTGGATGGATGCAAAAACATTAAATGGATATTTTGCAAATGCCTCTGAAGAGCAGATGAATGGCAGGGCATTGGCAAGACACAGCATCATTGTCTGTGGAGATTCTCCACTGGACTAAATAAGTGTCATGCTCCAATAAACAGAATCAAACCCTTTGAGCATCTGTTGTTTTAATTCTCCCTCTTCTTTGTTTTATGGTGCGGCAGCATCACAGTTAATGATTTCTTCAAGATCTCTGTTTCCCCACATACAATTTACATGTTTGAAATGCTTAGTTGAGCAGACACAGGTTTGTAAAAGCAGCCATTACTGCCAAGCTGAAACCAAAAGAGTGTTTGGGCAGAGCCTTGATATTTAATTTCAAAAGCTAGGCTGATCAAGGGGAAACAGACAAGGTATCAGCATATTGCCTTTCAGTTTCTCCTGGTTTACATATCTGGATTGTGCAGTCATCCCTTCCAGAGAGAATCACCGCCAGCTAAAACAATTACACTCCCCGTTCCCCCACCCCCACCCAAGCACAAGCCTCTCACCGACTGCCTCGTCTCAGCTTGACAATCAAGCCCATTAGATCTTTCTGTGAATTAAAGCTAGTTAACTTAAAGCACTGACACACATCAAGAATAGTCATTAGCCTGTCTTTTTAGCATAAAAAACAGGAATGATTTGCCGGTTCAGAGAGATCATCTCCCTACATGCAGCCGGGGGCAGCCCTTACCGTCTACCTCATTATTTTTTGGAAGAACAAGGCCGCTGATGAATCCTGTTGGGTTAAATGTAAGGTGCTCTCGTTATGACCTGGCTTGCACACACACACACACACACACACAGAGCAGCGGCAGCAGCAGACTGCTTTAAGCTGCTCTGCTTACAGACAAAAAGAAAATGGAGTAAATCGCCAACACTGTAAATATACGGCTAAATCTCACTCGACTAAGCTGTAAAATCAAAGTGGAATTGTTGGAGTACATCACTCCCACGCAGCTGCACATTCTGCAGCGAGAAAAGCTGTCAAATGTTGGCTTTTTGTGGATACTAGCTGAGCTGACAAGTGCCAATGATACACCATGAGTGATAAAGACATTCATTCCTGCTTTGGAGAGAGAGGTTTTCCAGATGTGATAAGTCTGCAATGCTCCAGTGCTTCATTACTGGAGAGAAAAGAGGCTGTTGCTGTGTTTTCCCATTTACGTTGCCAGGGTGACAAATGAAAAGCAGAATCACCCGCACAACTAATCAAATGAGTGAGTGACAACAAGTCAATATTTTCTCATTGTGTGGACAAGCAATAGATCTGCACAGTAACGGGCTGTGCTCTGAGGCTTAAGGCGATGCTAGACTCGCAGCATTATACGGATAATGTGCCAGTAATCTGGCTCGTAAGACCAGTGCCAATAAAGACACGGTATCAAAAGAGAACCTTCACCAAGTATGGGCTATATTACAAGCTCACCAGGCGTCTAGACTCTGCACTTCAAACAAACATACTGTCATGTAACAGCCACAAGCCAACACAGACAAAACTGTAATTGGACATTGATCTGTCGAGGTCTAAGGATAAATAACTCATCCTAGGAGCAGTCATAAAGAGAGCACTATGTAAACACACAAGCCTTGCTGAGATGTAAGAGAACTGAGACCTAGTGTGCACTCAAAGAATTCAGATTGTATCCATTTTGCTTTAATTCCCAAGGGCTCACTTGTCATTTTTTAAAAGACATCTTCTTGAAAAAAAAAAAAAAAACCCAGACAATTAGCTTGCTTTTGATTACATCCTTGACAAAAAAAACCCTCCCTAAACACAAAATGGAGCAAACATCATCTCTACAAGCCTGGTTAAACACAAGCAAGATCAATGGGCAAATTTATCAGCAAATATTACCATTCGCAGCCTGGCAAGTAATCATTAAGGAATGGCACTGATGCATTATTCATTGGCTAATGTATAATTCAGACTTAACAGCAGATTCTATGCATAAATAAAGCCGTGATACATTTGAACACATTAAATGTTTACTTGCTAAAATAGGAAATGAATGCGCAGCATGAACGCTTCCCCGCTGCTGTCACTTGGTTATTTGCTACAATTCCTGAGGATGCATGGACGTTAAGGTGGATACAGGAATATAGACTCTGACAGCCCACTCATCATAACACATCCACTTAATGGACACAGGCTACTGATACCCAATATATGGTGGGGGGAAAAGCTGTTTAGGTGTAGTTGATGGCTAAAGTCTTGTTTCTTTGTTATGTTAAAGGGATAGTTTGGATTATTTAAAGTGCCGTTGTATGAGGTACTTATCAATCAGTGTATTAGCTACAATAGATGGCAGTCAGCATGCATCCAGTTTGGAGAAGCAGAGAGGGACACCAATATGGAAGCTAAGTAATGTACTGGTGTAGACAAGGTCAAAAACAAGTTTAACTGCTTTGCCATCAGACAGACTTTTCTGACCGGAAACTACCATTATACAAGCCAAGTATCGCTCTCTCCAAACTTACCAAACTCCATAGCAGAAATCATTCATTTTATCATGCAGAACAGGGGAGTTGCTGATCTACCGCTGCCTTAATCTGTTAAATTTCTTTGTGTTATTTTGTGAATTTGGTGAATCTGAACTACCATTTTAAAACACTGATGTCACACAATAACAAAAATAAATCACTCCATAGGTAAAATCACTAATTTTACCTATGAGATTGGTTGGTTCAGAGAGATCAATTCTTGGCTTGTATAATACCAGATTCCTGTAGAAAAGGCACAGTAAAGTGGTGAAAATCTAAATATAGCATACACTTTTAAGTGTATACTATTTTATATGCTATTTTAAGTATTTCGTATTCGTACTTAAACTGATATTGATTTTTATTTTTCTAGGTGGACCTTTTTAAGAGGCTAAATTACCTTTTGTTGCTAAGCTAGCACTGTGCTGTTGCTACTCTCTGCTTCTCCTAATTGGAGGAGTGCTGAGTGCCATCTACTGTACATAATACACTCAAAACTTCATGTAAGTAAAAATTGGATTGGCCAACAAAAGCACATTACAGCCTTACAGTTTACACAATTTAACGATCTGGGATATAAAGATTTATGTGCTGTCACTTTATCTCCCTCGGACATCAGCAAGCGTCTGTGCATAAGCATTATAGCGGGATTGCAGGGACGTTCTTGTTCAAGTGTCAGAGCTGGTGTCAGAGGGACAGTCAACAGGGAGGACGGGGAGGCAGCGAGGACACGCAGGCTCCATCTGACGGTGTTCAGAGCAGGCCGGCCCTGTGGGGACCGCCATTCCACTTTATGACCATGCACTGAATTAACGAGGCCAGATGTCCCCCCCACTTAACATGTGTGAAAGTGCCCTCCGATGGGCTCAGCTGCTTTAAGGATGTACAGACAGAGGAGGGGGGAAAAGAAGACAGGGCCTATTTTCAATTACCCCAATTTCTCACTCATCGTTGGCTCCTGAGGTTTATGTTAATTAAAGATATCGGCCCTTCTTCCTCTGTGCACACAACAAATTAGATGGAATTTTCTATGAACAATCAAAGCACGTCTCTCCACTCCTTCATCACTCTCTATTTCAGTAGTCACCCACCAGAGGGTACTGCCTCCTTTGCAGCAGTGTTTCATGTGTACTATGTCAATCAGTGGCTAATATATTATAAATGCATCACTGGTAAACCACTATCTGCAAGGACAATAGGTCAGGAAGTGGCAAGCTGGCTCGCTCCATTTAGAAATGAAACCTGTCTGAAGAATCAACAAGAACTAAAGAGATTTATCATCGCTCCTCAAAACCATGCGTCTGTGCTTCTGTGCAGTAGGTAGGGGGATGGAAATGATGCCAACAATGGTATGGAAGCCATGACTCCTCATTGATTTTCCGCCTGGCTTTATGACAAGGCAGCGCTCACATTTCTGTATTGTTGGGGTCAAAAGAGGGAGGGTAACTGTGTGTGATACCATTTATGTGGCTGAGATATATGCAGTTAAAACAACATTCACACAAGCAAACAGCCAGTGGTGTAATTTACATACGTTTAGCTATTCTAGTGGTCAACCTATATGAGTTATTAAATAGAAACCCTGGATATATCATGCCATTATCAAAACAAGGAAATATCATGTATAATTCCATTATTTCATGCATATTACAGTCTAATATACATGGTTTTCTTAGCCAGCAATATGTTGTTTTAGATAGATTTTTTGTTAATTAATGAAATAGAAAAATACATTAATCAATTATTTGATTATTAACTTAATTGCCAACTATTCCGATAATCGATGAACATTTTGGGTATATTTTTAATTTTAAAAAGTCCACATTCTCTGATTTCAGCTCCATAAGTGTAAATATGGTAAGTCACTGAATATCTTTGAGTTGCGGAGGGAAAAAAATCATTCAAGGAGGTCACCTTGGGCTTTGAGAAACAGTGATCAACATTTTTCAACATTTTCTGACATTTTATGGACCAAACAACTGATCTATTAATTGGGAAAATAATCAACAGATTTTCTCAGGTATGACAACAATAGTTAGTTGCAGCCCTTTTCTATACATTACAACATATTACATTTAATGCTTACCATTTAAGGATATAAATTGGATTCTCTGTCATTACAGACAGAAGAAACGTGTTCACATTAAAAATAAAAAAGACAATGGTGACAGAGGAAACGTTTCCAGAAGAAGGCAAAGGAGTTATAGCGCAAGCCTTGAAACTCTTAAGCCAACCGATGAATCGGTGTATCACTAATCTGATCAGCATCTTACAAACTATTTGTTTTGTAATGGGTCAAACGTCACATCTGTTTTCATTCATGTGGCTTATTAGAACAACAGTTGGGTCATTTCTTTGTGATTGCAATGGAACGGAGTTGAGTCACTGACTCAGACTATTACCCAAATGGATATAAGATATGAAGACCCCAGCAGACTCACTCATTAGAAAGAAAATTAGAGGCCCGCCAACACTGCATCAATTACAATTTCTCTGATTCTTAACGCATTACATCATACCATTACAAAAACACAACACACAGACAACCGCTGAGTGTTTTTCTCCCAGCCAGCAAACCGCCATCATTCTGACACGGGGAGGAAAAAAGGGGGCAGAGACACAGCGTGGTGCAATCCCAGTGAGGACCATCATGCGAGCAGATTAAATAACGTTTTTCCAATGCCCTGTCAAACATCCAGCCGCCTCTGAGCAGCTAGACAGCCGTTACAGCCTCACTCTATGAAGCATCTCTCTCTCTGTATGGTCGGAAACAGCCTCTTTGATCCGGATATCGCCCCTCAGATTCCTCAGAGGTGACACTCATACACGCGCCTGTATGTGAGCTGAATGTTTACTAGCTCTCTGTACCTTGTCAGCGGTGAGACTTCTGTTTGTGAAAGGGGGGGTGACTCACGCCGCTACTATGCTTCCCCTCAGTTTACATGAATCAACAACACAGACTGCGGACTCAGACCCAGATCAAATTGCACATCAGATTTAATTTCCTACAAACACTGGTATGAAGCACTAGTGCAAATGGAGATGATGAGAAGTGATAGCGACAGCAGTATGGTGGTAGTGTGTGTACATAATTAAGATTTGGGCTGCTATATTTTCATCTGATAGCAGCCATTACCGTGAAACCCTCAGAGCTCTTTCTCCACAACAAATCCCATACTGTAGAACAATTGGGGCTCTTGTGTACAACTCCATTAAGAGGGTTGACCACTTCCTCTTTCATTCACTCCACAAGTAGTGAAACTAAATGGATATCCTAACGCTCTGGGGGAAGTGAGGAACATGCCATTTCAGAATGTGTTCAGAGAGAGACAAGCTATGCAAGTTTTCCCACATGACGGTGCGGGCTGAGATTGTGACTATGATTGCAGGTTGCCCATATAACCAAAATGATTTCTGTGTCAAAGGTTTTTTTTATTCTTACATTTTCAGTTTTGAAGTACAGTATTTAACAGGCCACCATGACCCCTACCTTCCCACCCAACTCCCATCCTCTTCTGGCCATTTTGGTAGATAAAAATCAATGTGTAAACAAAAGTCATTTTAAAAGGTTACAGCCATATTTAGGACTGAGCACCATGGGATTGATGGGAATGGGAGCAGGAATGTATCTAGAAACTCATACTATAAAGTCACATGTACAAATAAGTACAAAGACTAATTAACTACTTTAATTATCGATTATTTTCTCAATTTAAAAAAAGCATTTGAATCAGCTCGACTCTGCCTGTTAAAAGGAAGGTTTTCCTCGCTACAGTCACCCTCGTGCTTGCACCTGGTGGAAACTACTGGGTTTAAAAAGATTAGAGTCTGGACCTGCCTTATGAGAAAAGTGCCCAAAAATAACTCTGAACAATTTAATTTTATTTATATTGCACTAAATCACAACAGTCCATAAAATGTCAAATACACCTCAGAATTTCCCTGAGGCCAAAGTGCCGTCTTCAACTTCTTTTGTCCAACCAACAGTCCAAAACCCAAAGACTCTTCATTTGCTGCCATAAATGACAGGAAAAGTAGCAAATCCCTGCATTAAAGAAGCTGGAAGCAGCAAATGTTTGACATGTTTGCTTGAAAAATGACTGAGATGATTAATCAATTATCAAAATAGTTGGCGACAAATTTTCTTTCAATCTCCTCATTGTTACAGCTCTGATAAACATATACATACATACATACTGTTTATCATTTGAGAAATACTCTCATAAAAGTGCTAATCATCTTTCAATTCAGCTGCCACCAAAGAAGGGAAAAACATTAATGGTCTAAAAGTGCAAAAGCTCTAGTGAGTGACCGGAAAAAAACAAAACAAAACAGAGCACTCATCTAGAATCATTAAACCTACAGTCAGGGTTCAAGATTTTTTTTAAAAAAACTTTTTTCGCCAACGGCCAAAAATTTTTACCCAATTTTACCTCAACAGATTACCATGGTTTGTTTTGGCCGGTGAGTGAAGCAAATCTCCCAGCCCCTTGCATATTTTACCAACATTTGGCTGGTGGCTATTTTGGTTCCTGTCTACAGTATATGAGTGAAATGCTCATGTTTATTGCCAACTAAGATGGCAGTTCAAATAAATTTATTGGACAAGTGTCATCACCTGAAAATCCTCAATAAAAGGAAAGCGAGGCTTGTTGTCTGTAAAATCTTTACACTCCATCTGTTAATGACATCTAAATCAAAGATCACAGAGCACCCACTGACAGTTCAGCATGGTGAGTCACAGGAGCACTAAGAAAGGCAACCATTGTTAACATTTTAACTATAATTGCAGCTCGTGACTTATATAATGCACCATATTCACATTCGCATGACTTTTAAAACCAAGCAAGCCTCAAATGTTCAAACAGTTTTTACTTGGAGCAAATGCCCTTTATGTTCCAACAACCATCCATTATCTGCTGCGCTTGTGCCATACATTAGCCCATGCAGTGTCGTCCCACTCAAGTGGATTAATCACATCTGAATCATTAAGCTAGAGGTCACTTCTCAGCTAGCAGTGGGAAAAAATGCCACAGGAAGCTGGGCATGTTGGAGATTAGCTCCTCACAATTAGCATTGCAACATCTGAGTCCATGTAATAGTTGAGAGAAGAACTCAGCAGCAGCGGCCGGGGAAGGCTTCAGGAAGGGATTGTTTTTATATGGCAGAGATTGAAGGCAATCACTGCTTCACCCCCCCTCCTCCTCTTCACTTCCTCGATTTGAATCTTGTTTCAGGGCTGAAGCTTTCTTTGTGCTTATGTGGCCACATACCCACATACCCCACAGATTCAGTTTCTGACTGGAGTCATATGAAGACTTACTTTATGACTTACTATGACCAATTTTACAGTGATTTAAGTAAACAAGCCCCCCCCCCCCCCCCCCCCCCCACTATAACTGGAAAACATTCGATAAGCTGCCTTTCAGACAAATAACTGTAGTCTGCTTTCAAATCCTAAGCTGCCCCCCTCCTAAACACACACACATCCCACCAGCCGGCCCCCCTTGCTCTTTTCAACAACAGGCACCCCCCACCCCCTCCCACAGTGAGAGCTGCATGTGCTTGGGCCAGAGTTCATAGCCTCTGGGGTGCTGAAGGGGGGAAGTCAAGTTAATTTGGTGGTCCTTCAACAGTTTGTCTCCCACACACCGCCCCTACCCTTCTTTCAAAAAAGACCAGGGCTGCAACTAATGATTTTCATTATTGATTAAGCTGTCAATCATTTTCTCGATTAATCTATCAGTTCTTTGTATTATAAAATGTCAGAAAACGGTGAAAAATGTTGATGAGTGTTTTTTCCACAACTGAAAGATATTCTGTTTACTGTTATAGAGAACTTAAGAAACCAGAAAATATTCATATTTCAGAGGTAGAAATCATAATTTGGGCAGATTTTCTTGAAAAAAACAAAACAAAAACAGAAGATTCAAGACTATCATTTGATTAGCAAAATAGTTGGTGATTCATTTAATAGCTGACAACTAATCAATTTATCATTGCAGCTCCAAGAAAGACCACACTACTTTCCATTATTACAGTCCAATAATCAATTTATGACACGAGTGAGGCTGTAAATCCAGCAGCCCCAATCCTTTATGTGAAACTTGGGGAAATCCCACCCATCAAATTTATGTGCCACTGACTCATCAAGATCCGTTTCAACATTTTTCTCTGTCAGAATGCAACTTATTCTTTTCCTCGAGGTTGACTGATTGCTCACACGTGTACCCACACAAGTACTTTTTTACATTTGTTTTCTGTTCAGCAAGGTTTGCAATTTGAGCCTTTGTTTAGTTCATTATTATTCTCACTTTTAAACCATCAGCTGCTGGTTACAGACTGCTGGGGCCAGGTGATGGAGGTTGCTTTGGGGTCCTGCTACACCATTCAAATGTTCAAACACTTTTCTATGTGGAGCAAATGCCATTTAAGTTCCAACAACCATTCATTATCTGTGGCACTTGTGCCAACATTTTCCCTGTCAAAAAGCAACTATTTCTTTACTTGAGGTTGACTGATTTGCTCATACACACACAGACACACACAAGTAGTTTTTACATCTTTGGTGTCTGTTTCCTAGACAGCAACTTTTGAGTTCTTTGTTTCTTTTTGTTTACTTTATTATTCCCACTTTAAAACCATTAAATACCTGTTGAAGCCCTGTTACAGGTTGCTTGGGCCATGTCATGGAGGTTGCTTCAGGGCCCTGCTCCACCACTCTAACAACTTTTGTTTTTATGTGGAGCAAATGTCCTTTATGTTCCAACAATTATCCATTATCTGTGCCAACATTTTTCCCTTTAAAAATGCAACTTTTTCTTTCCTCCAAGTTCAACAACATCTTTTGATGTCTTGTTTCCTGGACAGCAATATTTGGGCTCTCATTTTGTTTACTTCATTATTCTCACTTAAAAAAACATTAGCTGCTAAATTTAGGCACTGTTACAGGCTGCTTGAACATTTCAGTCTGGACGGTGGAGCAGGACCCTCCAGCAACCTCCATGACCTGGCCCAAACCGTTTTGTGTGTGTGTTTGTGTTTGTGTGTGTGTGTGTGTGTGTGTGTGTGTGTGTGTGGAGCAAATGTCCTTCATGTTCCAACAACTACCCATCATCTGTGGCACTTGTGCCAACATTTTCTCCTGTCAAAATGCAACTTTTTCTTTCCTGAAAGTTCAACATCTTTTGGTGTGTTTCCTGATCAGCAAAATTTGAGCTCTGCTATTGTTTAATTTATTATTCTCACATTAAAACAACTAGCTACAGCTGAAGCACTGTTACAGGCTGTTTCGGCCAGGTCCATGGAGGTTGCTGGAGGGTCCTGCTCCACCGTCCACACACAAATGTTTGGTTTTTATGTGAAGCAAATGCCCTTCATGTTCCAACAACCATCCATTATCTGTGGTGCTTGTGCCAACATTTTTCCCTGTCAGAATGCAGCTTTCTTCTCTTTTTTCTTTGATGTCTGTTTCCTGGACAGCAACATTTGAGCTCTGCTTTTGTTTACTTCACTATTCTCACTTTAAAACCATTAGCTGCCTGTTGCAGCACTGTTACAGGCTGTTTGGGCCAGGTCATGGAGGTTGCTGGAGGGTCCTGCTCAACCGTCCAAAGGGAGCCAAGTTTTACAACAATGCAGCCAACTTTGAGCACTCAAAAACATTTGACTCGAGGTCACACGCGTTTCCTACTCCGGGTATAAACACAATTTAGACACTTTTAGGTCAATGTCTGAGTGCAACCCGGCTTTAGTCAACACTACTACCGAAATTCCTCTTTTTTTTTTAATCACCCACACATTGCTCCCCCTGTCTGCACCCCCTCCTCCTCCGACCACAACCGTCCTGCAATATTTTTTTTGTATTCAACTACTCACCCGCCAGTCTGGTGATTCTTGGAGTCCCAGAGACTGCTGCAAACAAGTTGAAAATGCAAATCCTTGCCCTAGCTGACCCACCGAACTTAACGCCAGCTGGGCCAAATCCAAGAACCGGGACAACACGAAGGCGAACACGGACACTTTTTCTCCTTTTATCCCCCCCGGGTTTTCTCTTTTTTTTTCAGCCCGCACGGACTGGAGGGGCTCAAGCTCAGGCGAGAGCACTTGCTTCAACAAAAGACGGTTTCACTTTACTGATGGACTCTTCACGTCCACGAAATCACCGAGCAAAAAGGCACTACAACGTCCCCCCGGCTCGAAACTACTGCTCCCATTCCCGTTGTCGAGGATAGTGTCCACATGAAAAGTCACACGGCGGCTGGTGTAGTTGTTTCGAGGGGTAGGAAACCAGCGAGTTCGCCGTTACAGGCTCCGCTTCCTTTTTTCCACACACACACTCACAAGCTACACACACTCTCCTCTCTCTTCGCTTCTCTCTCTTTCCTATGCACACACACACTCCACCACCACGCTCCCCCTATCGCTCCCTCCTCCTCCTCCTCCTCCCTCCTCTTCAGCTGTTCAACAGACGCATCCACATGGCTGACCTAGTCTTTCTTTATCCAGACACTAGTGAAGGAGAATTACCCTGACCGACCACACTCAACACACACACACACACACACATACACAAAAAGAGTAGAGAGGGAAAAAAAATCCGAGCGAAACAAAAACATGGACTGGATTCAAATAATCGTCAGGGACAAAAGGGTGGAGGTGGTGGAGGAGGGGGTGGTGGTGCCAATGTAGGCTGTTGATTGATGGCAGCCCCCGTAGGGAAACGCTGCGTGCACCGTGTGTGTGTGAGTGGGTTTGCTTGCATGAAGAAGCTGCAGCCAAAGTGGCCCGATCCGACCATCATCATCATCATCATCATCAACCGATCAATGGTGACGCTTATGGGAATGTGACTGAAACAGTACAGCCAAACAATGAAGGCAGTGAAAGCCGGTAATAGTAGTAGTAGCTGTGGTAGTAGTGCCTTGTAAATAATGGCTCAATACTCAATAGCCTACATCTCGTTTTTTCTCAGCACAATACTACACAGCAATGACACGTTTCAGTGGTTAGAAAATATAAATAAACATCAGACGATAAAGGCCTATTGTTAATATGTGTACATAACCTTTCGGAAAATTATTTTATCTTATTATCACTTATCAAATGTTTAATATGTAAATTCCTAGGGGTTTCTGTCACATTAAAACAATGACAAAATATGTAGTTTTGGTGTGGGATCATGGGAGTTTGTAAAACAACCACCATAGTGCTGCTGCAGCAATGATAGACTATATTTTTGCTCTGGGCCCACCAACCAAAAATCCAATGGGCCTTATTCCATTGTCTTTTGGATTAGTGCATAAAATAAGCTCTACAAGCAAGTTAATGATATTTGCATATTTTGGTCAGCAAGATGATCTTCACAAATTATCAACACTTTTATGATTTTTGAAGCATAAATGCAATCACTAGTAGTAAAAAGCTAACGTTAGGCTATAAACACACTACATCACAGTCCTGTAACCCAACATCAACCCACTAAGTAATGACTGTTCTACTTTATGTCATTTAATTACCGCAACAACCACTATTGTCTCATTTAGCAACTTGTTAACAACTGCCTTATTTAAGGTAAAGGTTTAAAATTTCCGAGTGGGGTATTTACTGAACAAATCATGAAAATCTCTCAATTTGCACTGACCTTTTTTCCAGGTACATAAAAAAAACATTCCAAAAACCCACTGGCTTCGAGGCAAGGGAACCACAAATGCTAATAAACTAAATTATTTCAAAGTTTAAGGACTCATTCCTGCTGTACTCTATAGCTAATGAAAATCTGTTTGACCTGACTCAGCCAGAAATCATGTTCATGGGTAAGTATCAAAAGTTTATTTCATATTCTGTTTGGGCCTCACTCTGACTATCCAATGTATCCGTCTTTTTTCATTCTTTATCGCAAAGTTATCGCAACTAGCTAGCAAGACATGCAAAATTAGCTTGAACTGGATTTCTTTGTATTTTAACATTGTTGGAAACATTTAGGGTAATCTAAATACACAACTCAACAATATATATAACATATGTCTAGCATTTTTAGACATTTTAAAACAGACAGATTATTAAACAATGAAAATAATGGTTAGTTGCAGACATTTTTTTTTAAATTTATCTTTTTTAAATTTATTTAAAATTTCCATCTTACCTTATTTTATCTTATTAATACTTATTTACTCTTCACTGTAAACATATGCAGATAAATCTATGTGTTGGCATTGTACTGTACTGATGTATGCCTGAAAACAATATATTATTGCATGAATCTTCTGGGAAATACACACAAGAGGGAAAGCGACTTGAATGCAGCTCAGGCTCGTGGATCTCATTTGCATTTTTGGATAATGAATTAATTAGTCACCCCACCCATTAAAAAGGCAGAAACAAGCAGGGATGATAATGTGAATAGTCCATTAGCGATATTTGGGAGGGTGGTTTTAATGGCAGGCCTGCACATCACATCAAAATGTGATCATGGTTATTTTCCAAGGTCTCAGCACTCATTTTGTGTCACTCTGTGGTGGAAAATATACATTACGGTTTGTTTTCTCCTTCTCTTTAAAAAAAACAAACAAAATCTGACTACACCCCCCCAACACACACACACACACAACAGGGGCGGGGGGACAAAGATGGACCCACATTAAGTTATAAATTAATAGGATGATTTCCATTTCACTGAGCGGGCTTGACACATTTTCATTGTCTTAAACATGATATTGGATCACTGTCAAAATCCAATTAACTAAAGCAAATAGTTTGCACATTGGGCTCTTTTTTTTTGCACTAAAGCCGGGCAGCAGGAGAGACAGGCGGTAAGGATCAATAGCAATTGAGTTGAGGGGTGGTGTGCAGGGGGTCCTTCATTGTGCTGCTACAAACCATGTTGGTTGTCTTCGTTTCAATAGCAGAGGAGGGGTGTGGAAACAAAGTGCTGGTAAAAACCTTTCCCAGCTCCTCCTGAGGCAACTGTCCTGAGAAGTCGTACTCCCCCCTCCCCATAGTAACCAAATACCACAGCTCGTCTCTTATCACAGTATGTATACATTTCACAAGGTCAATGTTTATGATATTTACACACGCACACACACGGTCTGCCTCCTTTCCTGAGTTACACAAACATTCAAGGGATCTGAGACTGATAAGGAGGCGGAAATGCGAGTTTCTAAAGCACAATCAAAGCCAAAGAAGGGAGAACAATGATATTTCAGGGTCTACCTTGTGTTACATGAAGAAACCAACATTTTTTAGTAGGTTTGTGAGGCTTAAGTTGTGCCGAGACAGCAGTGAAGGGTGAGTGCAGTGAATCCTCTGTGAAGGCAGTGCAGAGCAAAGCTGGATTGGCTGGCGGGGCAGGCTCCCCTCCCCAGCAGATGAGATCCCATTATCAGGCAGACGAGAACTCCACCTCCAGGATTTCACAGCTCCACTGTTTATCACATGGCTCTGTCAAGTTGGGCACCATTAACCGATAATGAAAGGAGACAACCGGTGCAGTTACAAGCAAAGCACTCCACATTCTACAGGCCTAAGCATGTATCTGGGAAGCTGACTGTGTCTATTCAATTCTGTTCAGCATTCAAACGACCCATCACAATACCTTTTCCCTGAGCACAACCCCCCCCCCCTTCTTCTACAGCTTCTACAGTGCCTTCGATCCTGACAGAACAAAAACTGGTTACTTTGAGCCTCTTTCTGAATTCATAGGAAGTGGAATCTAACAGAGCTGCACGCTCCTCGAAAGAGAAAAATGACACTTTTTCTGCAACGCTCTTTTTCCTAAAGATTATTAAAGGAGAACAATTCCTTGTAAGAGCTAACAAATCCAGAGGGGGCGTATGAGCAGAGGGAAGAAAAAAAAACACAAACTATCATTCTGAAATATGTTTTCTTCATCCACATCAAGCATAATTAGTACAAGTGTTACTAAACAAAAAGACTGCAAGACTGCCACTGAATCAAAGGCCAACATGCCCCCTCCTTCCTCCCTCCTCCTCCTCCAGTCTGACTACTCCATTTATGGTTTATAGGATTCTGTAGCCACTTACGCTCATTAAAAATGAATACTTAACAAAAGCTGTGGCTGACACACACTGTTTGCTTTAGCCTGATTTCTCCCCACTGGAGAAAAACAAGCCACTCAGAGAGGCAGCAAACACAACAGAGAGAGCAGGCGGGAAAGACACAGAGAAAGTCAGTAGCTGAAACAACAGAAAAAAGTGACATGGATGACTGAGCCAAGCCTGTGAGAGACTTGGCAAGCCTCAGAGGCCCTGGCCTCTTAAGCACTCATATCTAGTAACTTCATTTAATGCATTCACCAGGGATGAGCAGACAAGTTGAAGGGGAAAAAAAAGAGGGATTGAGAGAAGAAAACAGACTTGTAAACCAAGAGGAGGGTTAGGTTGTGGCGGCAGTGGTGGGGGTGTACTTCAGAAGCTTGACTTTAACACATGACTAAATCTCCACAGTGTAACAAGCTAACTTCCCTGCTGCCAAAACATAATACGGCGGGGGGAAAAAGCGGATGTGCTAGATTGAACCTCGAGACCATTTTACCATTCTCAGGCAGGTATTATCTACACTCATATTAGAAACTTGAACAGCGCTTTTCCAGATGGGGCTTTAAGGCAGCGACTCTCTCCTCACCACACGTACTAAATCCATAAAGAACAAAGACTCTGTGTGACTGCTGCTTGAAGTTACTGTTCCTCATGCTGACGGCAAGTGCTGATAGACCCCCTCCCTTCTCTGCTGGCAGGCAAGCAAAAAAAAGCTGACTTCAAATCATTCATTGCCCCTTTTAGCCTTCATGGATTCTTAAGAGAGCACTTTACAAGTTGGGGGAATCCAAAGGGAAAATAGGGTCTTACACGACTAATTAAAACACAGACTTTGCCTGGAGGGGGTTGAGAGAAGGGGGAAGCAATAAAACAATCCTCTCCAATCTCCCAACAAAGTAACTCAAGGAAATTACTCAACTAAATATGGTTAACTACACGCTTGTGGATATGAAGATTCACGGTTTTCAAGGACTACCGCTTTAGCTAGAAAGCACAGTACTTAACAGAGTGAAATTTCATTAATTAAAAAGAGGAAAAAGGACCTTTTAGCAGTAGAGGTTACACTTTTCTCTACACAAGCAAATGGCCGTATCAAGATGTCCTTTGGAGGCAATCCAAACAGACAGCTAGTAATTAAGCTGCTACCTAGCAAGCCTTTATTTGCGATCATTAACACAGTTGTAAAAATGTGAGGGAAGCCTAGGAATGGTATTTCACTTTAGGCAATCAGTGCAAGGTCTAGCCTCACATAGCTATCTTGTTTACATAGCTATTCACAGTCACATTTGGCAGCCACGCAACACTCTGAAAACCAAGACACTTGTAGACTACATATGTCTAATCTCTTTGCCAAGCTACACAAGCTACTCAAGAGAGTGAAAACTTGCTTGCAGCAGCCATTTGGTAAAACTATTGCATATTTAAAAAAATGAATGTAAGTAAACCTTATTCCAGATGGAGGTAGCTGCCACCTGGCAGACAAATTGATGAAATGCTAGAAGTGAGAGGAAGCACATCATTTTCTCTTTATAAAACACAGCTAAACCTGATTGCTCATTGATATATACGAGCAGA
This sequence comes from Lutjanus campechanus, assembly GCA_027495735.1. NCBI lineage: Eukaryota > Metazoa > Chordata > Actinopteri > Lutjaniformes > Lutjanidae > Lutjanus > Lutjanus campechanus. The sequence continues at coordinate 62,761 of JAJHUR010073226.1, forward strand.
AAAACAAACAGCTTTTAATAGCAGCTCACACTACGCCTGAGAGGTCGACAGTTAGATCACAGCTTGCTGAAATGAAGAAGGAAGCTGAGGTGAAAGAAAATCAGGGTGTGAAATGCTTATGAACCATCAAATAATCAACCAGAAAACTCTGTATGGCCATAAACTCACATAGGAAGTGAAAACAGACACAAACAAATGCACACGTGTAATACCTTCGATGCTACTTCCCTGAGGCCCTGATTTTCCACATTCTTCAAGCTCTCACATGGACTGTCTGTGTCTGTCTGATTCTCCAGGCAAAAACAGGGCCTCATTCATCTGAATAAAAGAGCAGTTCAGCCTGAACAGACTCTGAGGAATGAGACTGTATTTCCAAAGGAGGGCCACGGAGAGACAGAGTGCGGGCCGTGGCGAAAAAGAGGAAGTTTACATTTCAGGCAAATCCTTTTGTGAACAAAGACACAGCAAGATAAACAAACAGTACATGTGTCTGACGCTCAACGCTCTGGATCCAGTTAGGAAAATCCTATTCCAGCAGGGCGAGACTGTGTTTAAACGTGATCAAGCAGTCAGCAAAGCAAATGGGGTTCCATGATCATGAGAGCAAAAGAGAGACAGAGAGAGAGAGAGTGGCGGTTGGGGTGTGTGATTCCTGTGTGGTTACTGTCTCTCAGCTAATCTGCTCAAATAGCCAGTGACTGCTCCATTTCACACACAGAGCACATGGCTGTCTCACCTCCACACACTGCCACCCTATGGACAGTGAGTGGAGATGCAACTTTCACACTGTTGCTGTGCTCAAAGCGGAAGTGGAGTGGTGGAAAAGAGGCTCCTGATGTGTAAAAACCAAAAAATTATCTCCCTGTACCAGAGGTGTCCAACTCATTTTAGTTTATGGGTTTATGACACCACCTGCAAAATGTTCCCTTTCTTTTTAATCGTGAAGAAGGACAAGTACATTTTGAAATCACTAATTATTAAAAGGAAATATATGTAACATTTGCATGTCCAAAAATGAGTAGTGCAGTCTAAATAGAAAGTTGGAGCCATAGACTGTACATTACATAGGTTGAAATGTTATTTCATTTTCAATCTAAGGTTGGAGCCCAGGCAGGCTGTAGAAACACTGCAA
>JAJHUR010073227.1:0-57580 GCA_027495735.1 Lutjanus campechanus
GTTGGTGTGGGGGGGGGGGGGGGGGGGGGGGGTAAAATATCTCAACTATATTTTATAGTAATTGAATTTTTTAAAAATGTAATTTTAAACATTATCAAAGATGTGGCTATCAGCAGGTTTTAGTATATGAGCAAATATCACAATGCCAACCACAGTCAAACGAGTCCATATACACAGAAATATGAGAGGAATATTCATTTTCATTATTCTTGTCTTTCTCAGAATATGGGCAAAATCTTGATCATTGTGTGTGTATGTAAACGTAGTCAATGAAAGAGTCTCCAGTGGTTGTGTTAACCCCTGATGCCTCATCTCACTGTGAGTCATTCTGCCCTCCGAGGCTTGTCTCTCTCTTCTATTGTTGATGTTATTGTTATTGAGGAGGTTTGGTATGCTAAGGAGATAGATAGAGAGACACAGAAAGAGGGAGATATAGTGGGAAACAGAGAGAGAGAAAAAGAAATAGCGTGTGCCACCTCTCATTGGCATAAATACTTGTTTACAACAAGACATAAATTGGCACCCTGTCAGTCAGTCTCTCTATTTCCCTCTCCTTTAACTCCCTTACTCTCTTTCCCTCTCTGTCTCTATCCGTCTCTCGCTCTTCTTCTTCTCTCCCTCTGTGCTGCTAAGCGTATTACAACACTCCCTGGTTCAGCCCTCTCTCATTACCATATTCTAATTACATTCGTTAAGGGGAGCATTTGGGAGTTTAATGAATAAATTTGAAAGATGGGTCTCCGTGGCGATCTTTAGGTTTGTCTCCTCCTCAACCAAGATGGGAGCATATGTGTGTGTGCGTGTATTTGTGTGTGAGGTTATGCACCTGTTCAGTATGTGTGTGTGTGCTCTCGGCAAATATCACTGTAGCTCCATTTCAGAAGAAACAAACAAATCTAGTTAACTGCTGGAGCTCACGTGGAGTCCGCTCTCGAAAAAAATCAATTCAGAATTCTGTTTGTCTCCGCCAAATAAAGATTTCATGTCATTTGTTTGTTGTTTTGGAAAAAAACTTGGAGCCACCCATGTTGAAGTCATGCATATTTAACTCTCCTCAAGCCTCAAAAATAAACTGCCAAAGACAGGCATCAATTTACAGATGTACAAATTGTCTGCAATCTCGGCTTTATCTTTTCTACCAGCGTCAGACCTGGAGGCTTCATACTGCGGAGACGGGCAGGTGAAGTTAAAACAATCATAAGCAAAAGTAAACATTAAAGGTTATCAACTGTGCTCCAGTGACTGGCATCCACTGTTGTGCAGTTTGATCTGTTTCTGCCTAGGACGAAGCCCTGGGCTGTAGACCTGAATAGACTGTTACTGTGGGCCTTGCACTCACTCTTTCAGGGTATTGCAAAATGTGATATACCTTTCACATGGTTTAATAAAGGAGTCCCAAATGCATTCCCAATTCTGATGATTGCCGGCTTGTGCTTCAAGGAGTCAAGGAGTGAATGAAGAAAATTCACCTCTTGCTTAGAAATAACACTTTTTAGGAGCTAACAAAATAATGTGATTTTACTTAGTCAACTGCCATTCATTACTGACAATTAAAAAACACCAAAAGCAACAGAAAAAAAAAACATGCGGAATCTAATCTAACCTCTTCCCAACAGACTTCACTTTTACTTCGACTGCACTTGATTAAAATTATACAATTTTCTTCTTTGGCTAAATGCATTATTTTTGAAAATCCCAGAAATGGTTTACCCACAAATCATAACCACAAATCAGGAGTCAGCAGAATTTGGCCTGCGTCTGGAACTTCTTTATTGCATCTTGTGGTAAAAAGTATGGATTTGTTTCATTTTGAATTCAGTTTGACATAGACCGATCCATCTTGAAATTTCTCCATGTCTGAAACCACAGCATGAAGGACAGACTGAGCTCATCCATAGCTAACAAAAATACATGAGAAGCAAGAAGCTGCAAGTGATAATATCTGATGAACATGCGTCATGCCATTAATAGTTTATAAGTGTACGTTTACAGTATAGCATATCAATAGATCCAAAGGGGCTCCTCTTCACTGAGGCTACAGTTTATCTACAGTGATGATGCACTGCACAAGGTAGAGCCCTTTGTCATCACCTTCTCTTCAAGCATTGTGACTCATGCAGTGGGCACAAAAGTATCTTGGCTATCTTTAAACTTCTATATAATGTAAGATATATGTATATAAATAAATAACAGGGGGAGGTGAGACATATAACCAACGTTTTTACTGTTTAGACAAGGACAGCCATTTCTAATAGTCTCATCATTGCCTATGGAAACTACTATGACTGCCTTTTCTGAGGGGAAACTGCTATTATATAAGCCAATTATTGCTCTCTCTTTACCAACCAATTTCTATAGGCAAGAACAGTAAGTACTGCTGCCTTGATTTGTTAGTTTGTTTGTGTTATTGTGTGACTTTCATGTTTTAAAAGGATAGTTTGAATTCACCAAAGTCACACAATAATAGAAACAAACCAACCAGTGGAAGCAGCGGTAGGCCAGCAAATCCCATATTCTACAAAGTAAAAAGACTGATTTTGCCAATACAATTTGGTAGAGCAGTGGTTCCCAAACGGTGTTGCATGAAGCAAGTCCAGGTATGCAGTGGGATTTTGTGTCAACCATACATCACTATTGCATTATACCATTATACACAAAGTTATGAGATGATTTTTTGTTTATTATATCAGTATTTTGTGTGCACTCTTTTTGCAATACAGAAACAAATTGTATACAAATTCCATTGAAAATCTTTCCATCAAACCATCAAAGCAAACCCCAGTTTTGGCCATTCATGCAGTTGCTGGATGGTGGGAATTACTAAGATTGTTACACATCAAAGGCCCTGATCGAGTGATGCCTTATTTTTTCCCCACCTTCATAGTGCTTGTTGCCTCTGTTGGTTAGATTGGTAGAGGCTATTTTGCATTGATATGAATAGTGGTGTGCCTTGATAATTCGGCTTGCCCTTAGGTGTGCCTTGGGCAGAAAAAGTGCGAAAACCACTAGTTTAGAGAGAGTGACATTTGGCTTACATAACAACGGTTTACCTTCAGAAAAGGCTCTCTGAGGTAAACCAGTAAAGAGGCGAAATTATTCTAAATATAGCATATACTTAAACTGAAATAGATTTTTTTTGGGTGTACGTTAAGTTACAATACGTTTTGCTACTGACTCTGTCCACATTGCTTAGCTTCCATTCTGGTGCCCCTCTCTGCTCCTCCAAACTGGGGGTGTGCTGACCACCATCGACTGTGGGTAATACACTGACTATTGATAAGTACTTCATACAACTCTACATCGACTATCCCTTTAAATCTAGTTGTTTTCATCTATTAAATGCATATAGCTCTGGCAAAGCCATTTTATAATTGCTCTAATTTAATGCACTTTTAGAAATCGAGGAGGAGACAGACATCAGTCATTGCCTGCCGGGCTGTCCTGCTAACTTTCCACCTCATATGAACTGTAATGGGCTGTGACTTTCTAGTTCAACATGCAATGACACCTTCGAGCAGACGGAGATGGGAGCTTAAAGCCTCACGAAGAAAGCAATGCCGGTGTTGTGTGTTGGACAATGTTAAGACTTTCAAGCTGGCAAGCTATACAAACATACTGCCAGAGCATATATGCTGCCAACAAGAGGCAATCATGCAGTTAGGCTTAACACTGGGTAATACCTATTTTTGGGCTGGGAAATCTTGCTGTTGCCATGTTTTTTCCTGTTTGCTGGAGTAGTGAGCGAACAGTTCCACTGGATAACAATCTTATTTTTTGGGACAGACTGATTTTGTTTCAAGTACTACAGAGGAATTTCAAAAGAAGACATGGATATTGTTCGCAAAAACTTTCACTGTCAAATGCCCAAAGGCATGAATGAACACTAGTCTCAATCTCTGTCACTTGGCCAAGAAATAAGTTTGATGCTCTCCCTTCCATGTTAGGTGTTCATCATCTCTCCACCCACCACTTTGTAATGTACATTCAAACAATTAAATATATGCAATGTCAGTATGCAAATGCGGCATCAGTATCCCTTATATAGTTGGCTCCTTAGAGTACAAGATGATGGATGATATATTACAGCTGAGCTGGTCTTAGACTAATGACACAGCTGCATTACAATACACAACTTTGTACGCAGCGCTAATATTGTGTATGCACAGAGACAGAACACACACACACACACACACACACACACACACACACACACACACACAAATGCCACCTTGTTTAATCCCCCAGGAATCAGTGAAATTTGATTACCGTGACTTTTACAAACACACTCCATATGAGAGTAGACATTCCATACATCAGCAGGAGGGAGGAGGGAGCAGGAGGAAGAGAAAGAGGGTAGAGACAGGGAGACGGAGAGGTACGTGATGCTGTTTAGGACTGCAGTTTGAGAGAAGAAACACTGGATACAGAAGGCAACACACACAAATAACGTACGCACACTGTATCTTGCCCTGTGTCTATTACGGCAAATGTGGGAAACGGTATACATGTACTTACTAGTAAATATATACATCTCCTAGGGTGAATGTGTACATAATATATCCAGGATAATGTTAGAGGAAAATGCTAGTCACAGCACCATGAAATTCAGAGTTCTCTCACTATGTGGATATTGTGTAGTAGGCCAATTCACTGCTTTGGCTAGGCTCCTATAATAAACTGATATCTGTGAGACAATGGAGATCCAACTGAATAACATCATAATGGCAGAAAAAAGGCCAAAGTTAAAGCCTGTGATTGGTGTGTTTTCATACATACCACCACATTTGACCTGCGTCTGAAACAAGTTAAAAATAAATAACAAAATCAGGGTCTTTCAAGGTGTTGAAGACTGTGATAAGGTTAAAAGATAAATAAAGTCATAAGAAGCATTCCTGAGGATTAAACTGAACCATAAAATCGTTTAAATATGTTGTGTTTAAAAAAGGGTTAAAGTGCCAGTTGGGTGTCTATTTTACATATGTCGTAGTTTAAATTATTATTTCTTGTTTAACTGAAGCTGTAATGATGTTAACCCAAACTCTACAGAGTGGTCTTAGTCTGGTAATCTGAGATACTAAATTGCTTCTGTCTCCACCCAACCACCATATTACTATTGGGATTATTTGTACCCATTTTCAGGTATGTTGTGGACTTTAAATAGAGGCAAGATGTCTGTAGTAACTTGCTAACATGCCAAAAACATTAAGAAATGGTTATTATGACATTCTGAGTACGTTAGAGATAATGTTTATTGAGGGTAGTAATGTTTTTTTGTGTAAACGAGCCCCCACTTAACCCGTAGTTGTGCCAAGTGCAGCCACAATCTTGTGTCAACTGTTCACATGCGCACATTTTGTAATATATTTTTCACTGTTATGTGTATAACATGTTTTATGCCCTTTTGTAAGTTCTGGTGAGTTTTCTGAGAGTTTACTGAGCTTAAATGGCTTTTTGCTTGACAGTAATATGAGAGAAAGTGAAAATTAACTCAGATACATGGTGTGAATATTGTGGTAACTTGAATAGGGAATTTTTTGAGAACATTTATTAAAGGAAACTTCTTATTGAGAAAACGCCATTGTATCACTCTTGTGATCAGGCTTTATCTCCCCCCGTCTTCAGGGGCATAACACATCATAGTGTGATCATTGTGGGAAGACTGAGGCAATTTGAGGCAATTTCATGGCACGTATGCCTCTTAACATTTGAAGGCCAGATGAAATTTACTTTATCAAATATGTCCATTTATATTTTCGAGAAACATCTAACGCACGCACATGCATATGTAAAAACTTGTGGATATAAGCAACACTGCCGCAAAATTAAAGTCTTTAATTATGAAACAAAACTCCATGAGGCCAAAAACACAGCTGATGAACATTGCTCAGTGTGCAGTAAACACGGCAGGAGAGCTCCATGATAATATGACTTCTCATCTCATTAACAGGGAAACATTAACAGATTTACCTTGAGAAATGGTACTAGTGAATGTTGAGCATTAACCAGCTCTGTGGTTGATAGTTCACATTTACTGCTAAATATTCATATTTCCCCATTTACACATCAACGTAATCAAACCAAATGCACAGACAGAAAGTTGCTAATAAATGAAAATAAATTACAGTGTTTTGAAACAGCATCAGCTGACATTTTTTATCATTAGATTGTATTTTTGCTCAGCAATAAACAACATTGATTTTTCAATTAAACAACCGCATAATCTTACCAATTTTAATCAAATTTAGAGCTGCAGCCTGCAAGTGGCCATTAGTGGGTTGGGGAGTGTGAGGCCAACACACTCAGATCCATATCACATCAACAAAACTGACAATTTGACCTCATAGCAACTTTATAGAGCACAAAACAAATGTGGTCTGATACACTTTGCAGCCCCCTTGGAAATAGGTCTGTGAGGTTTGATTGCTTTATTAAATATTTGGTTTCACAAATATTCTCTGCCAGCTTCATTTTTGTGTTTTGAACAAATGTTTACATTTCTTGACTGTCTGTATTGCTGTCTGTATTATTAGTTATGAGGTAGGTGGTTAATAATGTTGTGGATAAAACATACAGGTGAAGCTTGTAACAGCATGGAAAACACGGGTATCTGCACTCATTCTCCAAATATTTGTGAGACATTTGGTTTCTATAACTTCACACATTTAAATATTATGTTGTACTGGAAATAAGAGGGCCATAACTATAATTTGTCCTAACAAGCAGGGTGGACAAATTCTGTACAGACTGAATGTAATGCAATCTAATGAGTAAATAATTTGAGGCCTAGACAACAATTCACAGGTTACATCAATATGCTAGGATCTTTGGTTATAGTGTATAATTGTCTGGCTGACATGTTTTCAGAAAGGCTTGGCTGAGTAGTCAGAGAGATTTTAAACATATTCACTAAATATGTAACATAAAGGAAAAGCTGTTGTAGCAGCTCCCGCCCACAATTGCTGGTGGACAACTCCATAATCCTTACACAACAATGAAGCTGTAATAACCTCTCAAATGACTCACATATAACTCATGCTGTTTCAGGTGTTCACAGATATGCTCGGTGCATACAGATCTTATGAACTTATGGTCAAATATTGCAAAATAATTGTGTCTGGGGACAAACAAAATGAGCATCAGCAAATGAGTAAAAAATTTAAAAAAAGACATCAGGGTGGGGCTACCTGTGTTTTAAACTTGCAGACCATACAAATACTAACCCAGACTTCAATGAAACAATTTTAAAACATTTTGGGAAAGACAGATATTTTGATATTATTTTTTTCTTGTTAAATGGCCATTTGTGGGATTTAGTGGCATCTAGCGATGAGCTTGCAGTCTGCAAACACCTTGTTTCACATCTAGAGCCACCATTGTCTGTGCTGGGCTACTGCAAAAACATGACAGTGCAACATGGTGACCCGAGTGGAAGAGGACCTGTGACCTCTCTGGATATAAATGGCTCATTCTAAGGCAACAAAAACACAACGACTCTTATTTTCAGGTGATTATGCACAAATAAAAACACAATAGATCCCCGTAAATCTCGAACCTTTAAGTATTGTTTGACTTGCACGTTCTTATTTGCATCAAATCCAAGACAAAAAGGTGGAACTGCATAGAATTTTATCAAATTTGCAGTATGGCCTACTGCAATTACAATTGCAGATGGTGCAAAGTTGTCTGTCAAAATACCATTCTTAATTTATTATTGTCATGCTGCAGAGATGTCCTATGCCTATCATCTACAGACTTAAGAAAACATCTTTGTTCTGTAGAGAGCCCTGCAAAAAAACCCACCATAATCATTTCAATATGTTTTTCAATGAAAATGAGAATAATGATGTATAAAATGACCATTCCCCTAAATATCGCAGATCATCAGTTACAATAATCACAATTATATATTTTTTCAAAATCATTCAGCTAACTGAAACCTACCTTCATGGAACTTGAGCAGAGAGCATAAAATATGTCGTTACTTCAGAAATCCTGTACTTGGCATATTCCTTTACAAGTCTCTAAGCTCCTGATATGATTAAGCCAGAAAACTCTAAAGAAAAACTTCAGTCAAAACCAATAGGGTTCCAGCACCTGTGGTGTTTGATTTACAGTGTGATGTTTTGTTGACATCTCACTGTTATTTGGGGATGTAAACATGCAAAATTGCCTCATGCTGCTGGAAAATATATCTGACTCCTGAAGCCCTCACTAAGTCTGAAGAGGAGAAAGTTATCAAAGTTAAATAAAGTTATAAAGTTATTGAGACAAAGCTCTACGCATGCAATAGAAGCACTCAAAATAGGAGTACAAGGACCATTTGAGTGTGCGTGCACATGCACACAAATACACATTTCAATGCTTTATCTGTCTCCAATGAATTAAATCTAATTTACACAGGACTCAGATATTACAGAGGTTCTATGTGGGGACATTTAAGGATACAAAAAGTATTGTCTCCACTGCACAGCCTGGCTTCTTATTACAGCAGACACTGCTGGTCATTCACTTCTTTTTGGTCGGGCTAAGAATCTAACGGGAAGTTTAAACACAAAGACACACTCAAACACACACACACACACACGCACACACAAACGAGCTCAGGCGCTCACACACACACACAACACCCCCACACTCACAGTCACACATTCCCACTGTTTAATATATTTCTGTGTCTCCAGTTAACAATATTTTGTGTCAAATTATAGTGGGCAAGATAAATAGTGGGTCTGTGCAACATGGAGAAAATAGAACAGGAGGAAAATATGGGGCTTCCAGTTGGGTAGGAGGAGAGAGGAGAGGAGAGGAGAGGAGAGGAGAGGAGAGGAGAGGAGAGGAGAGGAGAGGAGACACTAACTCCTCCCTCTGACACCTGGCTTTCCCTGACTAGACTTGTAAAACCTGGTAAATCTCAGCCTCTTGTGAACATGTGTATGGTGAAATATCTAGTGAAATCTTGATCCCAGTTATCTACAAGGCATCTACACACACACATGTCCAATTTATCATGCGCAGTCTCATTTGCCAGTGAAAAGCTTGCTGGATAATTACATGAATCAACAAGGAAATTACATTCATGAATAGAATGAATCTAATTAATTCTTTGCATTGCTGCACATTTGGCTTCCAGTTTGGTCATCAGGACAGTATGGATGTCTGGAGTTTTGGAGCGGAAATGGAAGTCACAACAGTCACAAAATGACGTTGGGTGTTAATTGGGCTAGGCTTGGCTCAGAGAGAGATGGAGAGATAGACAAAGAGGAGGAGAAAAGGAGAGAGGGAGGGAGAAAGAGCCTGGAGGACTAATTAGTGATTATAACTTGGCGCTCTCCAAACATAAAATATCTCTCAACCCAAAAGACAGAGGAATGATTAAAGATAAAAGAATAGGAATCAAATATAAGGAGCTGTGAAACACCCCTCTGGTATTTTGTGTGTGCATGTCTGCGTGTGTATATACACGTGTGCAAGCATGCGTGAGTGTGCGAGTGTGTGTGTCGGCTTCTTTGCCCCCTCATTAAACCATGCTTTACTCTGGTAAACGGCAACAGCACAGAGCTCAATGTCAACTGGAGAGGTTACAGCCATAGGCAGGCTCTGGGACACGCACACATACACTCATACACACTGACACGGATACACCAAGTCTCTCGTGATCATGTTATCTAACAAATGCACGAGCGGCACACCCATTCCTTTTTAAAAATGAAACTTTTAGCAAGTTTCCAAAGGCATGTGTATTACTTTTGTCTTTGTTCTGACACAGCAGACAAAATGGAGAGGTCGGCCTCTCCTGGCTCCGTGCCAGTGTGAACTGGACATTAGTGATTCACACATCAAATTCATAAATCAAGGGCACCGTTTGCCATGGTATAAATGGAAGATAGAGGCCTGCTACTGGCTGCCTGCTAACTGTATCGCTATAATGGATCCATAGTATTTTCTAGTGCTAACTGACATTTAATGTCACCCCTCCTGTGTAGGCTCTTTTCTAGGCACTTCTCCTGCCTCATGTTTTATCAACGCGGAAAAAAATAGGAAATATCTCCACGAAGAAGAAATGTAGGAATACAATGCATGCATATTTAATTCAATGTATCTATTTAATGGCTCACAAATAACAATAATGGCATGAATAATAAATTAAACATGCACACTCAGACACACTCACAGACACAGAGCTTAGTTTGGGCTAGAAATTTGGAGCTGAGATGCCACAGCATGCACAGGTGAATGGGTGAGTGGATGCCTGAAACTTTTACCTGAGAGTTAGAGCTTTTATCCTTCACCAATTGTTTTTTTTTTTTGGGGGGGGGGTACACGTTTGGAATCACAAGCAGATGTACTGACTGTGTAACATCTCTCTTATCACCTTTGATGTGATGATCACATTTGTGTCACACATACATCGATCATACCATTAGCAGGAATACACACAATCTGTTATCATGGCAGCTTGCACCCTTGATTCTCAAACACACACACACACAGAGGAGGCAGATTGGGCAGTAGTCCAAAATGTATATGCTGCTTTTTGATCTGCCTCTCATTCAAGCAATCATGTTAGTGTCATGTGGCGGCTCAGCCAGACACGAGCGTGTGTGAACTGTCAACTAGCTGTCTTAACACCATACAGCTACCAATATATCACTGCATGACAAGAACAGCTCTACAGTAAAACACTGCATGTTTCATATCATATTATATTTCATATCATTAATACCAAAATAATGCAACCCATCGTCAACACTTGGGTTTTTTGTAGCCATACAGTTGAGCGACATGTGGAGCCGACTCACATGCAGAAAGAAGCATTGTGCCACAGACGGCTGTCGTCTGTGTGATGTACTGAAGTCTGCACCAACCCGTTTGACAGTTGCATCATTTGAATCATGGTGGGGGGTTGCTCTGAAGTTAGAAGCCTTTAAAATGCATGTTAGATCATGCAATAACATAGTGTGTATGTGCATGATTCATTGTTTTAATTGAAGCTTTTGAAAGGGGAATTTTACAAAGTATTCAACTCAGTCTGGCTTTTTAAAATGTGAGTCATATGTCAAGGGTGCCCCACAAGAGTAATCATATCTTTTCATGAGCTGGAGTCCCAGGACCAGACTCTAAAGTTTGTCTTTGTCTACATGAAGAAAAGTTTTTATATCCTCCTTATTTTAGTGCTCCACAGAATTTGCTGAAACCAAACAAGTCTTTCCCGATGGTTGGATAAAACAGGCTCCACTGTCAGTCTGTCCACCTGAGTGTGGTTTGTTATCTAAAACTAGTCTATAGTCTATTACCATGGACAGATACACATACACCCCCAATCTATTATTGAACAAAAGGCTCACGCCTCCGCTCAGCCCTTCAGGGAGGAATCCATCCCTCCATCCCAGAATAATTTCACACATCAGTAGATACACAAAAGAGAGAGAGAGAGAGAGAGAGAGAGAAGGGGGGGGGGGACAGAGAGGAGGAGGAGTGCATTGGGTAAAAATGTATGGGGTCACAGCTCAGCGCTCATAGGAGGCCAAGGTGTCGGGGGGAGCCATGCGTGACAAAACAGAGATCAGAGGATCATATGCAATCGTGCACACACGTGCAAGAAAACAAGCGCGCACACACAGAGATAGCCACACACACACTTGCACACATACACATGCCAAGAAAGAGGTGAGAATAAGGACATATCAGATGAAGACTCGTAAAGATTGGTTCTGAATTAATCAGAGGCGTCCTCGTCCAAACACAGAGCGGTAATCTCTTTATCTATCACACTGTCTTCTTATTCACACACACACATACACACATACACATACACTAAGGATAATCCTAATTCTACATGCAGACATGCATAAAGAGCATGTAGAAACCCAGCACCCAAAGAGTGAGGATGAGGAAACATAAAACCAATTCTTGATTTCCTTAAGTGTAAGCTATGGAAGTGAAGGATACCATGGACACACACAAAAAGCACATACACAGACATGCACACCCAAACACAGACACACACACAAATGTCTACACACCAAATAATTACTGGGCGTTTTCGACAGACATTTGTCGATAACACATCACCACACTTCATGAGCAACTTCTAGACCAGAACGGTATTATATTTTAACACAAATAAACACACACACACACATTGAGGAGATGTGACTGAATAAATACTGTAAATTGAAAGCTTTAAATTTGACACCTATCTTGCAGCTGGAAATAAAACTGTGTTACTGGTCACACATACGTGAATTAAGTGGAGTGGACAAAAAATTCTTGTTGATGTCTTTATGAACTTTGAGAGGGCAGCGTCACCGCCTCAACCAGTAGCAAAGACGTATGTATGCCGTTCACCTCAGCAGGTGATGGCCACAGCCCTGCATTTCCATATATGTGACCAGGCCTTTACGCTACAATCTATGGTGGACATACAAACCAAGTATGAACCAACTGTGATGAAGGCTTGAATTTGACATTGTGGGGATGCCATCTTGTTTTTTTTTTTACAACCAGAGCATGCGCAGTGCTGACAAAAGTGAGGCACTGGTGGATGAAACACTTTGGTGGTGTTTTGGCTCGTTCAGCAGAAATTAATGGCAGTCTTCCTGGTCACGATCATTCTTGTATTACAGCTAACCGTGCACTAAAATATGTTTCTGGAAACATTTAAGGTAATAAATAGACAATGTTGCACAATATTGATCCATATTTGATCAACACTGCCTAGTTTGACAGTTTGATCTGAATTTCGGGAGGCTCCATTGGAAACTTTTAAACAGTAAACAGTACACTATAATATGTTTTTGAAAACATTTTAGGCAAGACAAAGGCAATATAGTTACAGAATCTTGATTCATATTTGATCAGCACTGTCTAGTTTGACAGTTTGATCAGGGTTTCGTGAGCCCTGTTTGTTGGACTGGATGGACTCACTCGACACTGTGTCAATCACACAGTAGCTCCACCCTAAAGCATACTCTGCTTTATCGTCGGTTTTTGTCTAAATGGCACCAAATTTACAAAACAAACATCAGAATGCTGCAGGGATGACATATTTTAGTAGGCCAACCGAGGAGTTAGCATTGCTCTGATTCCCTCAACAAAAGGCAAACGGAATTTTTCCACTGGATTTTGCATTAGTACGGAAAATAAGTGCGATGCCAAAATGATGGTACTTACACATTTTGTTAAGCAAGCTAATCTTTAGAAATGAGTACCACTTAATGTCCTTGACAACCTCTGTAGTCTCATTTAACCACTTGTTAGCAACCACCTTTTTTAAGGCACTTAAAAACTTCAGAATTCATGGGTGGGGGATTTACTGACATATTTTATGTTGTGGAACAAAACATGAACATCTCTTAAAGCACTCTATAGGAGAAAACTTGAAACTAGCAATTGAGATTATAAACTCATCAACTGTTTACTGAGGTCATAAATCAAGTGAAGTAAGGTAATTTTGCTATAAGCTTACAACGGGACTTATTTTTGCCATCAGTGGAGTTGCCCTGCGCTGGACTTAAAGTGATATTCCACCGCAGAGTAATAGTCCACTCAATATGTACTCACCTCTATGCCGATGTGAGGATGGGTGAAGATTTTCAGTTCACAAAACAATCCTGGAGTTTCAGCAGAAAACAGGGTTGCAGCTATTGGCAGTGATTGGAGACCAAATGTAAATGTTTTTAGCCGAAATGTCAACTGTAGCGTCTAGCAGGTAGCATGTAAACATGGCGTCAATCTCACGATATTTTCACACGTGCATCCATTAAGAGATATATGAAGTCTTGCGAGATCGACGCCATGTTTATATGCTACGTGCTACATTCTACAGCATGAGCAGGATGGAGACATTTTGTGTTTGTTTTGTGCAGTAGAATATCACTTTAAGAAAGAATAGGTTTAAGGAACTTTTGCATTCGCTTCACTTAACAAACCTGGAGGCTCCATCCACTATTTAATATACAGTCTATGGTACAAAACCCTACATGTGTATAGAATTTTATTACCAATGATGATTTCAATTTTCCATACGCTGCTGATGAAAACTATTATACTTCTTACCATGTCTGCAATACAGACAGATAAAAATCAACAAACAAAAAAAAAAATCAATTCTTCTGTTGCAGCAGCTCCCGCAATAATCTGGAGCTGTACACATCCCCTAACAGACACACTTACACACGTAGGCAGAAACGCATACACAGACCGAAATACATACATGCACTAGAAGCACAGCGTGCATACACACGGCTCTCCCCTATGAAAGCACCAAGTGAGAGGAGCAGCAGACACAATGGAGTGTTTAAGTATGCAGGAAACTTTATGCCTGGGTGGAAGAGGAGCTTTGAAGGAAGCCGCTGAGGGACACCCAACCTCCCCCTGAACTGAGCCTGTACCTCCTCATCAGAGAGAGAGAGAGAGAGTGAGGGAGAGCCATGGAGAGAGAGAAAGAGACAGTGGGGGGGTGAATGAAAGATAGAGATAGAGAGGACTAGATGGTGAGTTGGACGGGAGACTGATGGAGAGAAAGAGGGAGACAGGGCAGGAGAGGGAGCAGCAACAATGTGCTTTGGTCTAGTCCCTGCACCTTGTGCACAATTGCTCTTAGTTAGACAGATGTGTAGAAGTCCCTAACCGGCAGCGGTCACGTTGTTCTGAACCGTATACACACACACACACACACACACACACACACACACACACACACACTGCCTATTCATGTGAGCACACTGTTCAGTAGGCGCCGTGCTTAACTCCCAGTATGACCTTCATTGAGATGGATTGCATGAAAAATGTAATGACTTTCCTGAGAGAAAAACCACAGGCCAAATCAGCTTTGCATTGCATAATAATGCTGGACTTGGTAATCAATAACACAAACACACAAACACACATCCATAATGGAGTGCACAGCCTGCACATGGAGAAAATGTCTCAGCAGAGGCCAACCACATCACAATGGATGGAGCAAACCACCAGTGGAGAGCTGTGCAATGCATAAACAAGGAGCTATTGACGATAAATGCCTGCATCCATTTCCACCCATCAAACACTTCCCTAAGCTAACAGCTTAAGTCTGGAACAACATGCAACTCTGAAAAGCTTTTCACACCCCACATGTTTAGCTCAGGGTTATCTTTGGCCCTGAGTAAAGACTTGTCCCAACCTAATTTGGCCTGATTTTACATTGTACCACTTAGCCAGCAGCACAATTTAAGTTATCTATTGTTCATGCTGCAAATATGATGCTAATTTTGGCCCAGAGCAGGGAAAACTCAGCCCTATATTAATGAGTGGTAGCCATGAGTTTGTGGGAAACCTTCAACAGTAGATAAAGTTCTACAATGTGGCTACCGTTTAAGTGAAGTGCAAAAAGCCCTTAAGTTACTTTAACTTAACCGGCTTTTATGATCAAATCCTCTGGGTGCATGATTACTGCTTTAGTTGTTTATAATACCTCACAGACAGCTTTTCATTTTGCCTCTGTTTTTTGTTTTGGAGGACAACATTACACAACGTAACTAGAGCATCATTTTCACACATAACACAAAACAGAAAAAAGCACCTATGAGCAGAAATGTGCCACGCATTTAACAGCTTTCTATGGTTGCATAGCAACAATGTGAGGTTCAGATAACAATCTTTATCCGACTGACCATAGGGTTTTTGAACCCAGTAACAATCAGCAGTGGAAACATTCAATCTGTAGCCTCATTTCTTGTTTCATAGCCTCTAAGCCCTGTATAGTTTCAGACCCTGGAGCCCCTGATTCCTACGCCTCAACCCAGAGTTGTTTGGATTACAAAGCGAAAAAGGGAGCAACACACCAAATGGAATGTACAGTCTGTGGGATTTTTTAGCTGTGAGCTCCGGTTGCTGTTCCTTTTTTATTTCTTGGTGTCACAGTTTTAAGGGTCCCATAATGAAAAGCTGCCATTGTGTTTGTTTACCTCTTCTTCATCTCTCAATGTGACATTAGCTTGAGATGAGTCACCAGCAAAAAAAACAAAAAAACATTGAGTTTGTCTCACTGTCACGGATATTTCCCTCTTGAGTGTGTCTCATTCTCACCTCGTTGGTGTTCCAGCGATGGCGCTCCTTGGGCAGAGAGGAACATTTGGGTAGACACTCTAGCAGCTTCTTAGGAAGGTAGATCTTCAACTGGCCCAGCTCATCTGGAGCACAAGGGTAGGTGGGGGAGGAGGAGAGGGGGTGAAGATAAAGGAAGATAAATGAGGGATGAGTAGGAAGAGGAGAGAAATTTCTCATCAGACACAGACACATTGTGAGAGTAGAATACCAAAATGCAGCCTCTCTGGGATCTGGGTGAATAAAATCATAACAAACTTTTATTGTGGAGTATTTTAATGGCTTGATGTGGCCTTGAGCAAGAGAATTTGCACAAAGATTTGTTCAGGCTTTTGAAGGACATAAGCTTTAATTAATTTTGTTAAAAGAAAATTTGGGCAATTCAGTACTTGATGTGTGAAAACCTGGGATTTCTGATTCATTAAAAATACCGCTGAGAATTTTTGGCATAGAAGTACAAACAGATGACAGGCTGATACTTTGTATGGCCCAATAAGTATGTTATTCCAAATCAACTGAACAGGAGAAAACCAGCAAATTGCACATCAACTATGTTTAACATTTCCACGTCATCTTTATGTAAGTGTGTCTTATTATATCTTATTCATTAACGGGTGATTCACAGTGATGTTGACAAGTAAGACTGATAATTTGGTCACTGAAGATGCATGGTACAAACAATAGTTAAGTATGCAGAGTGCAGAGGGAGTGGCAGCACACTTATTTTTGGACCACAGGTGGAGGTACACAGCACACCTGGGGCCCACCCGGAAACAGATTTGGATTAAGAAGAATCCATTATCATACATTATCAGTGCATTTGGGGTTGGTAACAATCAGGGGCAATCACATGGGCCTCTCTTATCCCCTTTAAAAGCAATGCTCTCCCCACAGTGTTATACAGACAGTTTGGTAATGGAGCAGAGACTCCAGACTAGCTCCTCCTGAGAGGAAACTAATATTCTTGTACAGGAGCTGGAGAGTCACAAGTGCAAATACACAGCAGCCCAAATGTTGCTATGGGCAGATGTTTAGTTTGAAGTTTAAATTATGTTTTAGACATACTGAAAGTCCTGGGAGCAGCATGTTTTCTGTGCGTAATGATGCGCTATTTTATTTAGAGGGACAATGATCCACACACAAACCACAGGTGAAGTGATGTAAGCTGGTGAGAATCGATTATTAACCTTTATCTTATTGGCATCATTGCTTTAAAGAATAAAGGGGATGTTCTATTTTTTCTTATTATTGAGAAATCCCAGAAGAAGGCCAAAATTGTCAATAAATTACCTGTGCAGGCAAAGTCTAATAACAGTAGTGGAAAATACCTACTCACATTTTCTAAAGTATGGCACAATTTTGAGGTACTTGTACTACGTATTTCCATTTTCTGCTACAACTGCAGTTACTAGTTACTTTGCATGTTTGGATGAATAATAAAATATATAATTAGCAAATATTATGATGTAATGTTATACATTAAAGGACTTAACTGATCCCCAGGGGAGAATTCCTAAGTTACCCAGCAGATAAAGTTAAACTCAGCTTCACCTTTACCTTTACCAGCTTCAGCATTACACTGATGTAAGCATTAATGCATAAATCATTCTAATCCAATAATATACTAATATATATTATTCTGAAATAGGCCATTCTGCATGAGTACCTTGACTTTTACATTTCTGTATATTTTGATGTCTTTTACTTCACCCCAAAATCAAAAATACATATTTCTCCCCTGGCCTGTATTGCTTTGTCCAGATCTAGATTTTTTTTTGGTGTGAACAGTCATAGACCTTATCATAGAAGACAGGCATTTCTACAGCAGATATCTCAAATACTCAGCAACTCACACCAAAATTATCTAGATGGATAAATAGCACTACAGGCCAGCAGAAAAATATGTGTTTTTAATTTGGGGGTGAACTGTCCCTTTAAGTATTTGTAAAGAATTGCTACTTTTACTTAAGTACAAGATCTGAATACTTCCTCTCCATCTGCCTAGCTTAGTTCATCTCATCTCTGCCATAGACTTATATTGTTGTCCATAAAGTTAGTTTTTCATGTCAGTGAGCCACACCACACACACTGGGTGACCGATTCCTTTATTACGATAACCATGGGTAGCAGTTTATTTTCAGTCAGTCCTGGATACACTGTCCTGCTGCCAAAAAGAGCACCAAATCCGTGGCTGAACATAGTCTCCAATAAATACACTTCTTACTCCTGTTTAGGCAACATTTGCTAAAAAGTACAGAACCAAACTGTTTTAGGAAACATTTTGCATTTTTAAAAACGTAACTACATATTTGTGACCCGTGTTCAAAGATTTAAGCCTTTATGCCAGAGAAGTAGTTAAAGGACCAGGTGTGTAGGATTTAGTAGTGAGATTGTAGATTGGACATCTGCAAATATCCAAATATAAAAAATAGTATATCATTGTGGTTTTATTTAAATAACCTGATAACATTCTGGGCCACACCCAGCGCAAAGCCATTGCACTGGTGGCGCAGGTGGATTTGCTATCGTACACTGGTGCAGTTGCCATTTTTGCCATGTCTGCAAGATAGCAAATGAACTTGCACCTGGTCTGCACAGCCATGCTCGGGAGGTCTAAAAATGAAGTCAAAACGAAGGCAATATTGTGTTTATTCAATAACAAGCTACTACTAATCTCTGATTACAAATGTGCATTGCTTGTACCTGTGCTTCTGTACATATTGCTTCTTTTCCAACTCTAACAACTGATAAAATAGAGGACAAATTTAATTAATTGAAGTTCCAAACTTTACAGGTCAGACATAAATGTAAACATCTGGCCCCTTGACACGACACTTTTTTCAAAAAACGAGAAAGGCCCTATCTAGAGCCAGTGTTTGGTTTGTCCATTCCACTGTCATGGAAGTGGATCTGCTCCTGGTGTAAATGTAAATGACTCATTCTAAGGCAACAAAACAGGACTCTTATTTTCAAGTGATTATACACTAACGCACTTATGAATTTTATATTCCATTCCTGCCCTATTCTGCCAATAGATTCCCATAAATCTTGCACACTGGACCTTTAAATATTAAGAGATGGACTAATACATATGTTTTGGTATTTTCATGGGATTTATTGCCAGCCTTATCCCTTTTCAGTGCAATATTATGACTTCTGATGAAAAGCATCTAAACAAGCAAGAAAACCGGATACAATAAGGGGTTTGTTTAGTTTTGGAGAGAGCTGTGAGAGTGTACCACCACTGGATTACCAGTGAAAGTGCCCCTGTAACTCCTCTCCTCCCACTGCTGTGCATGGAGAACCACTAAAATACTCAATAGGTGCAGGTGAGGAAAAAAGTCCCACTGCGCCTCAGGAAAATACCACTTCACCAGCGCATAACGTCCACACAAAGATAGAGCCCCTGGTGTATGTATGTATGTGTGTGTGCCTGTTTGTGAGTGTGCCCAACGGGTGTGCTGCTCAGAAGTCAAAGAGAGCAAGCACTCAAAGGTTATTGATAAGCATTTGAGTAGAGGGCGTCCATTCATGACTCCCCTGGGAAGATAGGAATTATACTCTACCTGAGGGCAGACGACAGAGTGAGAGAAAAAGAGAGATAGGTGGGGTGGGAGGGTCAGAGCGGGAGACAGGGAGACACAGGAAGACAATGAGCCAGAGAGAGACAGTTAATGAAGAAAAAAACTTAGGTAGACAGAGAGAAAAGTAAGTAAGAAATTTGCAAGGACACGAGATGGAACAAGGTAACAGAAAGAGACACAAAGAGAGGAAAGTACTATGCCTATATACTCTTAGAAATAACGGTTCCTAAAGGGATTTTCCTGAAGGTCTGGGATTCTATCCAGAACCATTTGCTTCTGAAGAACCCTTTTTTGAAGAAAGGGTTCATCAAGGTTTTTTTGTGAGAGGGTTCCATTAAGAACCATTTTTATCCAAAAAACTCTTAATGAAAGAAAGAGTTCTTCAAGGATTGTCAAGGGTCAACGTATAATAGTTCTATAATAGTTCTCAGTAGAACCCCCTAGCTGAGTTCTACATAAAACCCTTGGAATATAAAAAGGTTCTCAGAAGAAGCCTCTTGGTGGGTCCTAGATGAAACCCTTAAAATTTAAAAGGGTTCTCGGAAGAACTCCCGTGTCGGTTCTTGTTAGCACCCTTAGAAAGTGAAAAGGTTCTGGATAGAACCATCAGAAAGGGTTCTGGGTAGAACCGTTACACTATAGAATGGTTTTCTGTAGAAACTCTCATAAGGGGTTCTGGGTAGAACCTTTCATATATGGCTCTATAACCATATGTGAATATGGTGTAATAAAAATAATATGGTCCTATATGGTATAACCCTTTATGTTGGGTTCTAGATAGTTATCTGAAACGGTTCTGAGTGGAATCTTTAAAGCAATATTCCATTTTGCCAGAATAAGCCACTCAGTATGTTAAAAATTAACTGCAAAAGACGCCATTTACGCCATGTTTTTAGCCGAAATGTCAACTGTAGCATGTAGCTGGTAGGATGTAAACATGGCGTCGATCTCGCAAGACTTCCGCACGTGCGTCCATTAACATATACTGTATATGAAGTCTCGCGAGATCGACGCCATGTTTACATCTTACCGGCTACATGCTACAGTTGACATTTCTGCTAAAAACATGGTGTAATGGTGTCTTTTGTGGTTAATTTTTAATGTCGCGGCTCGCGAACACTTGGATTAAACCACACAAGCAGGATGGAGACATTTTGTGTTTGTTTTGTGTTCTTTTTTTTAACTTTTTATCCGTGGTCACCATTCACTGCCATTGTACTGGATGAGGCTACTACTCTGTTTCTCCTAAAACTCCAGGATTGTTTTGTGAACTGAAGACCTTCACCCATCGTCACATCGGCATAGTGGTGAGTACAGACTGAGTGGCTTATTCTGGCAAAATGGAATATCGCTTTAAAAGGTTCTACCAGGAACCAAAAAGGGTTCACCTATGGGGATAAGCCGAATAACCCTTTATGTTTCTAGTTCCCACCTTTATTTCTAAGAGTGCAACAGGACATGAGTGGGGTCTATGTGCTCATGTAAGTATGTAGGTGTCTGAGCATGTGTGTGTGAGTGTGTGTCAGTGGGAAGTGTGTTCAGGCACGTATGCTCCCCCCTAATCAATTATGCATTTATTAATAGAAGGCCTGAGAAGACAAAATTTCAAACAGCTGAACGGTGCAGCAGCTTAGTTAAACAGCTGAATGGTGCAGCTTAGTTAAAGCCTAATTTCTTTTTTAGCAGCACTCCAGCCTCTCTGCTATGAATGCCAATCAGCGTTTAAACCCCACCCCTCCTGGCTATAACCCCCTCCCCTCCCCCTGCTGTTCTGAAGAATTCTCATCAGAGCCTCGCCTTTGAAATGTACCAGAACCACCACATCAAACAAGCCCATTGCACATGCGTAGGCACACACACAAACACCCGCACACACAGACAGACAGACACACACACACACACACACACACACACACACACACACACATGCACTCAGACACACATGCAAACAGACACGCACGCATACACACACAGCGCCTGCCGATCAAAGAACGCACACATCACAGTATTTGTCCCAGAGTGGCGTTTTTTACCAGTGACCTTGGTACCGAAATCCCTTTCAAAGCACACCTTCATGGACACGACCGTCATCTTAACCCATCCTCACACTCACTCTCCCCGCTGACGAGGAATGGAAGACCAACTTTGCAGATTTGTTGAATGCTGATGAGCTTTTTACACCCCAAAGGGTTGTATCTTGTATTTCTAACCATCCCGAACCAGAGAATGCGTCCCTGTTTTTAAAAAATTCAGCTTGGGTACTGTCGCAATCGTCTTTTCCATCTGTTCTAAATGGCTCTCCGTGGAGCTGTACCGTGGTGTGACATGGGGCAAAAACTTCTCTTTTGTTTCCGGCTACCCAGGAAAATGAACCATCCTGGGACATGGGGAAAAACACATCTAAATATGGAAATTCAGTACTGCTCACATTCATATTTGTATTTGAAACAATAAAAATTTCAATACCTGCATTGCTTCATGTGCGTCCCTCAGCAGTAAGCCACAAATTCATAGATCACTCACTCACTTGCTAATCTAGTAAAGTCCAAAAAGAGTGACAAAGCCTGAATGCTAATGTGGAACCACTGGCTCATTAAGTCATATGGAGGTATACGTGCTAAAAAGTGAAAATGTTCAACCAAAGTGAAACATTGCCTCGGTAGCCTATCAAATGCCATAATTTAGACTGGAATCACACAGAAGAGCGGCCTCCGACTGATGAATATTTTACCTCATAAAACTGTCATCTCCATATTTAACACAGAAACAAGCCAATGCCCTTGTGAGATGGCTGTCAGTTAATTATAAAACTCTCCTCAGTAAAGAGAGAGAAAAATGCTCCAAATGCAACTCTTAACTCTCCCCCTACTGATATTAGGAGGCGTCAGGGGAAATTTTCACATTTTCCCCCCTTTTCGGGATGAAATTAATGTGACAGAAAGAAAGGCTCATTGCACAGCAGCTAGATAGAGGAATGGTAGAGAGGGAGGGAGGGCAGGAGGGAGAGGAGCCAGGGCAGGGAGGAGAGGAAGAAAGAGGGGAGCATAGCATGGGATGAGCGAGAGTGCAGGAGGAGGGAGGGAGAGGAGGCGAGAGAAAGAGGGAGAGCAGGGGGTGGAGGGGGGGAAGGGATAGAGAGATGGGCGTGCATGCTAATTTTATCATTCTGCTGATAAACTTTTCCTCCAGTAATCCTCCAGCTGGGACGTGAGAACAGATAGGAGACAGGGATAGGCTCGGGAAGTCTCAGCTCATATTAAACAGCCATCCCAAACAGAACTCTCTGTTCTATTCTATTCTATTCTACTCTATTGTTTTTTTTTTCAGATTCTCTCTTAATGCTTTATTTGCTATTTTGCGACAGTCTCATTTCCTCTCATCACTCTTAACAAAATAAGAGGGTCTGGTGCAGGTAGGAGGCCATCTGCTCCTTTTGAAATGAAAAAAGCGGGTTGGGGGTGGATGAGGGTGTTTTTGTCATACCTTCCCCCGCTATACCCATCACCCCCACCTACACCACCACCTCACTAAGCAGCATGTCTGCCTACACTCTTAAAAATACAGAGGATAACTAGAAGCATAAATGGTTCTTCTGCTTGTCACCTTCAAAAAACCCTTTTTGATTCCTGGTAGAACATTTTATATAGCTTCCACTTAGACCAGAACACCTAGAACCAGGCATAAAGGGTTATACCTAGAACTTTCTGTGAAAAGTTTCGCCCACATCCCCTGTGAAAGGTTCTAAAGGAGAACCCTTCTAAAACCTAAAACCTATGCAGAGAATTCTACAGACAACCCTTTTATATTCCAAGGGTTTTATCTGGAACATAGAGGGTTCTAATACAAACCCTTTTACATTACAGTACAAGAGAGTTGTTGAAGGACTTTTAAAAAATGTTGAATAACATTTTCTTTCAAAAAGCATTCTTAATGTAACCCTTGGTCTTACAAAGAACCCTCAACTAAGCTTTCTTTCAAAAATGTGCTTCAGAAGCAACTGGTTCTGAGTGGAACATCAGACCTTCAGGAAGAACCCTTTTATAAGGATTTTATCAAGAACTCCTCCAGGGGCTTCTACCAGGAACCATTTCATATTCCAAGGATTTTATCCAAATCCCACAAAGGTGGTTCTACTGAGAACCCCTTTATATTCCAAGGGTTTCATCTAGAACCTACAAAGGGGGTTGTGTTGAGAACCTTTTTATATTATGGTACAAACAACCACTGACAAAAGATTTCTTCAATTCCTTGAAATTCTTGAATAACTCTTTCTATAAAAAAGGCATTCTTCAGAAGCAAATAGTTCTGGGTAAAACCTCAGACCATAAAGAAGAACCCTTTTGGAAACCTAAGCGTGCACTCCTCCTCTTCACATCTGTTTATTTTACTCCAATTTGTCCCCCTAACATACACACACATACTATATACAGAGGCAGGGGCATGCATCTGCGTCATGTGCCCTAAAATCAATAACCAATCAAAGCTATCATTGCCTTTATAGTCCCTCTAACACACCACGGCAATCACACACATGCCCGGGACAAGCTCACACGCATACGTGACCATTCAGCAACCCCAGATTACACACTCCATCTCACTTCTAGTTTAACCAGGCCCATTGAGGATTATAGATACATAATGCCATGTGTACAGATTAGGTGTGACAATAAACTACTGATAGCCAAAGTAAGCTCTGCCTTCTCTATGGCTATGTGCAGCAGTCTATGTGTGTGTGTGTGTGTGTGTGTGTGTGTGCCCACTAATACTGTACTGGCATGCATGAATAAACATGATGTGTAACAGAGCTGAATTGGAATGACGTCTCAGCAGAGAGTGTGTTTGTTTAGTGTGTGAGTACGCGCGCGCGTGTGTGTAAGTGTGATCTGTTACAGAGCAGATGAGAAGGAGACCTCAGTTCCCGCATCACATCATTCTGCCAGAAGGCTTTTATACTTGCTCCCAGAGTCACCCTGTGTGCTACAGACAAATGTGTGCACGCGCACGCACAAACAGTGTGAAGTAAGTGTTTGTGTGTCTCTTACTGTTGGCGTCGGTGTCGTCACTCTTGGGAGGGGTGTGTCCTGTGTACCCAACAGCAATCCTGACCATTCGCTCTGGATTTCTTATCTTCTTCAGTCCTACAAAGGGAGAAAAAGAGCGCGAGAGAGACAAAGACATATTTAGGAGACGCTCCAGACTTTGGTTTCCTTGGCAGTCGCACACCTCACCTCATTCTTCCTTCCTCTAAAGCCCAGAAACAAAACTCCAAGTGATATGCATGTGGGCTGATCCATTTTCTGATCCACTAACTTGCATCCATTGTGTCCCCTGATCGATTGGCCACAGTAGATACACTGCCTCCATGTGTGTGACTAACTTGTACCCAGCTTTAGTTTCTCTTCTCTCTCATCATTTCTCTGTTTCCCTGACCACTGTTGCTATGATACAAAGTAGACCAACCAGCGCAGAGGGAGATGGTCTTCCTTGCTATATGGTGGATGTTGTTCTCATGCCCACTAGTGTACTCTGCTGATCAGCACTATGCACATCTGTCAGGGACTGGAGAGAGTGGATAGCTGTCTCCCACCTCCGTTGCCCCTACGATTCATTTGGCTTTCATTCAGCTTGGCTGAGGCTCGTAAATTATTACGTCCCCTCTACACCTAACACTGCGAGGGGGCAAATGACAAAAAACCCTTATTCTGTGAATGTGTGAGTCTCTCTCTCTCTCTCTCTCTCTCTCTCTCTCTCTGTGTGTGTGTGTGTGTGTGTGTGTAGGTGCAGTACAGTAGGGCAGGGAGATGGTTTTACATTTATGTGGTACAGTGCCTGCTGATCAGCCCATGGGCCATCTGTCCCATCTACAGTTCTTGTCTTTTCACGCAATGGGACTCTCAACCCACGGCCTTTCCTCTGCCTCTGGCTACACTCTGCATGCTCGCCTGCATGCTTGTATACATGTGTGTCTGTCTTTCAGTGCTGTATGCTTGAAAATGTGCTCCACAAATGTGTGACACTACTTGTGTGGTTCTAGTATTCCAAAAATTACGTGTCAGGGAAATCTTGCTCAGCATTGCTCTCTAGTGGAGAGAGGATTAAAGACTCCTTCTGTCATTTTCAGTGTCCTCTGCTGAGGAGTTGATCAGAAGAATCAGTCAAAGATCCACTGTGTAGGATTTAGAGGGATTTATTGGCAGAATATGGCAGGAATGTAATATAATATTCAGAAGTATGTTTTCATTAGTGTATAATCACCTGAAAATAAGAATTTTGTTTTCATTACTTTAGACTGATCCCTTTATAGCTACCAAATGGTGTAGATAGGTCTAGATACCGCCTTTAGTGTCACAGCCACTTTAGTTTCTCCTACATGTTTGGAGGAGGCAAGTAAGGTTAAGTGTTTATAATCTGCAATTTCACTGCTAGATGCCACTAAATACTAGGGCTGCAGCTAACAATAATTATCATTGTTGATTAATCTGTCAATTGTTTTATTGATTAATCGATCAGTTGATGAGTTTCCAAAGTTTCCAAGTTTCCAAAAGCCCATGGTGACGTCCTCAAATGTCTTGTTTTGTCTGCAACCCAAAGACATTCACTTTACTGTGATAGAAGAGTAAAGAAACCAGCAAATATTCACATTTCAGAAGCTACAAATCAGACATTTTTCTCTTTAAAAATTACTCAAACCAATTAATTCCTTATAAAAAATGTTGCCAATGAATTTAATAGTTGATAACTGATTAATCATTGCAGCCCTCGAATCAATGAAAAAATGGCAATGAAGTGTCATTTTATCTCTTAAAGGATCAGTGTGTAGGATTTAGTGGCCTCTAGCTGTGAGCTTACAGACTGCAAACATCTCAGCTCACTCTCCCATCCCAAACGTAAAGGAGAACCTATGGGGGCCACAAAACTCATGCAAAACATGAAAGGCTGTATCTAGAACCAGTTTGGTTTGTCCCACCTGGACTACTGTAGAAACATGGCAGTCCAACATAGTGACCTCTGTGGAAGACACTCATTCTAATGCAAAAACACAATTATTCTTATTATCAGGTGATTATACACTAATGAAATAACAAATATCATATTCCATTTCAGCCAATGGATCCTCCTAAATGTTACACACATAACCTTTAATGCAGAAGTGTTACCTATTATAGCTTTAAGTTGCTGAGGAACTGCATCTCATCCATAACAACAGATCCAGCTGTTACGTTTATTGGCTTATGGATGTATGACATCAGTACTTTGAACAGGAAAGAAAAGAAAGCGATACTTAGAGCGGACCAACAACCAGGAGGATGTTTATAAACAAATGTCCAACACTCTGAGTATAAGGAATAAAGATTTCATTAATCCATGAGTTGAGATGGAGATAATATCGCCATGGTGATTTTGATCATCCCTTAAATAATTCATGAATGAATGAATAACAGTCTGAACAGTGTGTGTGTGTGAGTGTGTGTGTGTGACAATAATGACCCCAAGAGTTTAGTGGAGGGAGTAAAAATTTAAACCAGATTCATACATGATATGACCTAAAACTGACACACATACACCCCCCTCCCCCAAATGCAGCCCGATTCTCACCTTCAGTGCCTTAGCAACCATAAGCACACACATCAACACTGAAAAGACCACAAACATAAACACGCACACGCAAGCACTCACGCACACACACACACACACATACACATACACACACACACACACACACACATTGGATTGTGACTAAATAGATGCACAGCTGGTCTGGGAAGGTTTCGTGCCAGTAAGGAAAGAAAATATACGATCCACTGGTCTATTTCATTCTTTCAGAGAGATATAGATAGATAAACACGCGCGCGCGCGCACACACACACACGCACACACACACAACATCTGAATTCCTTCAGCGTGAACCACTCTCATCCTCTCTCATCCCCATCCCTTTTATGCTAAACGCTTCAAAAGCACTCATAAACCAGCTACTCAGGGGAAACGCTGGAAAGCATTGGACGGTGGAAAAACTGTCCTATCTATCCCACAGCTAACCGACAGGACAACTCTCCTTCCTCCCGTTATTTATTTGCTGTCGGTTAACCGTGCTCCATCCACACAGTCGCTGCTGGTTCAGCACCACCAGCAGCGTCCGTGTTTTCGGGACGGGGCTGGAAGAAAGGGAAAGCCCTGTCGTTATCTCTCTCCACCTCCATGCCTCTGTCCGTCCATCGCCTCGTCTGAACCCCTGATAACTAGACTCTGCCACCCCGAATAAAAACCGTTATTTCTCTCTTACCTTCCGGCTTGTTTTCGGCAGCCATTTCCCCTCCGCCGCGCGCCTCATCCCTCCTCCTCCTCCTCCTCTTCCTCCTCCTCCTCCTCCTCGACTCGACCTAGTGGTGGTGGAGGTGGTGGTGGTGGTGGAAGGGGGGGGGGACCACGCGCGTGCACAGAGAGGACAGCTCAAGGAGGGGGGCGGGGCTGAGAAGAAGGGGTGGCGGGGCGAGCCTGCCGTGTTCAGCCACCTGATTGGTCCACACGGTGATGATTGACAGCGGGGATCCGTGATGGTAACTCGCGGAATTCTCCATCCCTCCAGTCCGTTTATTCCCGTTGGCCCCGCCCACCCTACGTACACGCGCACTCTCTCTCTCCTCTCCTCTCTCACGTCACTGAACGACGTCTGTATTCGAGGACACCTTGACAGCCTCCCACAGCATCATCATCATGCTCATCATCGTTCTCTCTCTCTCTCTCTCTCTCTCTCTCTCTCTCTCTCTCTCACACACACACACACACACACACACACACACACACACGCACACACACAGACAGACACACAACGTTGATCTACACATACATATATACATCCCAGTTAGCACCAAGCGAGATTTCAGTGTTGATTTCTAGCTGAAAACTGGTTGGTATTAGGTCTGAGCGTCTACGACCTCTTTTCACCTTCTTTTCAACCGGCTTGAATGCGGTTACAACATCAACGTATCACAAAACACAAATTTGCGGAGCCCGACTGTTATTGGACTTTGGCAAGAATGCTGATTGTCCAAAAATTATATCAGGACAAGTAAAAAGTAAACCTTCACTGGTATTTTTAACAATGATAAAATATCAGAAAAGTAAAAAATCAAAAACACAAATAGAACATTGTAATCCTGAATTAAGAAAAAGGATCAACTATACAGAAAATACCTCATATAAAGCAAACAAATATAAACAATTTGCATTAGCCTATGTTTTGTAACAAAACAGAAAAAGAAAAGAACTTCTCATGTGGCACATCAGGTAATATATTCTGATAAGGACAGGCCTATAGACCGATACAGCACTACATTAAACTTGAATTAAGAAAAATGATAAAATATACATACAGTGCTGCCTAAAAAGCTAATAAAAACAATCGAGTTCTTAAATAGGCACTTAGGACAAGCCATTACCAATATAGACTGCCCTGATAGTCCAATATCATGGTTGACAATATTGGTCGCTATATTTGTTTAATCATTTTGATTTTTTTTTCAGTTGTAAATTGCAATATAGCCAACCTTCGGAGTAATTGGTGTGACCAATATGCCTAATTGCGCATGCGTGCTAGGCCACAGCAGCAAGCAGAATTTCTTATTTTACATAAATGAAGAGAACTTCTCCCATTAAAATGCCGTGGAAGCTTCTTGCTGGCAGCATGCTATATAGTTCTTATTTATTACATTTTCTATGAAATATTAAATGCGTAAATTACGTCTTCGTGTTGACCAGATTTCTTACCAGAAACGCCTTCACAGTAATCAATATCGTCAAACAGATGTGTTTTGTGACGCATTGATATTATATCCGCATTTTAGCCAGTTAAAAGAGGACGAAAAGAGGACGTCAGACCGAATATCAACCAGTTTTAAACTAGAAATCAACGTTGACATCACGGTTGGTGCTCACCGGGACATTACACACATATTATTGATAATATGTTTTGTAAAGTCGCGTCTGGACATAAATGATCCTTCGAAACAAGGTTTGTCGTAAATGATCGCCACCTTTTTGAATGCTAACGCCTGAAAGAGACTTTTTTCGGTTTTGATTTTCAGACAGGCTCGCGGCTGCTGTGATTGGCTGTGGTGCTGCTGGAGCTCGCGGTGCTGAAAGGACAGCTCCGCACGCGCCTACACACTCACTACACCTGCTCTCTGTGAGCTGAGCCTGTTATTGAATTGAAGCGATGATCGCAGGTCAGCTGAAAACTTATAGGGTGAAATGAAAAACATGCCCCCCGTCTACCCTTCTTGTTGTTGCCTATTTCGTCTCGTTGAATCCTCGCTGTAATATCCCTTCGGGAAGTTAAGTTCATAACGACAGTATTCCCACTGACACTACCTATTTATGCCAGGCTATCCCTTCTAAATAGTGGCGCTTAACCAGGACCATTATGTTCTCGTTTCAAACCCACACTGTCACTCTGAGCCTCGAGGTAGAATTTGCCTTTGCACCAAAGCCTTGTGTTTGACAGAGACAATCCTCTCCGTAGACACGCTTCACGGAAATCTGAGGTTTTGAATGGCTCGACTTCAGCTACGTATGCTTTGCGTATAGCCTCTGAGTGCAGAGGCACACACGGTTCTTGGCATCCACAGAGTACAAGCAGGGTGAATTATAATGAGGAACATGAACAAGATATGTAGCCAAAAATTAGATCGTTTGAAACCGGTGTCCCTGTCCGATTGATGGAATGATGCTGCATGTAAAAACGTGCAAAGACAATATGTCAGTTCATATAAATAACAAAGCATAGCCTCCAAGGACTGCACAACATTGAGGTTGCCATAGACAACTTTTATATGAACAAAAACACAGAATGAAATTCTTATTTGAGATGTGGTCTAGTGGTGCTGGAACGTAAGTAGACCTACATTTAAAGGGCCAGTTTACCACAAAATACATACATAAAACCTACATAAAAATACATATTTTTCCTCTGGCCTGTAGTGCTATTCATCTATCTATACTGTTTAGGTGTGAGTTGCTTTGTTTTGGAGATATCGGCCCCAGAGATTTCTGCCTTCTCTCTGATATAACAGAACTTGATGGTACTAGTCCTGTGGTGCTGCAAAAACCAAAAACAAACAAACAAACAAAAAAACAGACCTTACCATGAGCAGTTTCATGTAGGAACTTTCTGCAGTAGAATCTACTAGAAACTAGTTTAGTTTCTACATGTTCACAAGGTCTGTGAATTATCTTGAGTGATGGGCTCATGATTTTTGGAAAGGCAGGCCGATATGAATTGTCCCTTTAAGGAGCCTACTGCATGTATTATTTTGTAGCATATAGCCCTACTTCCAATTCTGACAAATAATCAATTAAGAATAGTCTAATTATAAAACATATCTACAGAAAATGTCCAGGCCTTTATGTCATAAGCTCTAAAACTGATGTGGATTGAGTCTTATTCATAACAACATCATACTGGGGAGACCAGGGGCAATTGTAACATTTTTTACATTTTCCTTCATAACGCACAGACTACTTGAAATAGACTCTTCATCTTTTGATGATTAAAATTCCATCTAAAACATGTGATGAGCTTAAATAAAATACACTCAGGAATTACAGGTTTGGCTACTAACAGTATTTACCTATAAAATGAGCTCCACTTTGAACAAAAACTTTAAAATATTGCTCATATCTTGAGGCATCATTATCCACTGATGTACAGAGGGGAAAATAATTTTTCAGATCCTTTAATGAGCACTAAAGTATACTAAAAATAGCATTCTTCATTACAAGTAAAAGTCCTGCATACAAAATGTTACTTATTAATTAATTATCAGCAAAATGTACCGATAGCATCAAAAGAAAACACATCTGCTGCTCCTGTCCATGTTTCTGAATTATTTTTAATAATGCATTAAAGGGGTAGTTCACCCAAAAGTTAAAATTCAGTCATTATCTACTAACCCTCATGCTGATTGAAGGTTGGGTTTAGTTTTTTAATCCACAAAACACTGTTGGAGTTTCACAGGAAGTTTTGCAGAATCTTCCAAACAATGGAAGTGAATGGCGACCAGTTTTCATGCGGAAAAAAACTGAAAGAAAAAAACATTAAATGCCTCGATACTGCTCGTCTGGTGTAATCCAAGTTTCCTAAAACCCCAACTTGCCAAGTTGACTTGAAAGATGTCATTTACACCATGTTTTGGGCCTGAATCTT
Source organism: Lutjanus campechanus (assembly GCA_027495735.1). NCBI lineage: Eukaryota > Metazoa > Chordata > Actinopteri > Lutjaniformes > Lutjanidae > Lutjanus > Lutjanus campechanus. The sequence continues at coordinate 31,876 of JAJHUR010073227.1, forward strand.
CACTGTAGATCCTTAGCTTGGAGCTATGTTCACATGCGCATACATACTGTCTGAACTGGGTATATGTAGTGTGATGGCGAGCGAATGGCATGTTGGACTTGTATTATGCCAGACACGCAGTATGGGGGCATTTTACCTTTTTTTTTTGCATTTGAAAACTTGTCACCATCCACTTCCATTGTTTGGGAGATTCTGTAACGCTGTTTTCCTGTGAAATTCCAGCAGTGTTTTGCAGACTAACAAATAAATCCGACCTTCAGTTGGCACGAGGGTGAGCAGATAAATACCAAATTTTCATTTTTTGTGTGAACTACTCCTTTACCATGTGAGCAGCATTTCAATATATAGCTGGTTGTGAGGAAACTAATTTTAATGACTTTGTTTGGTACCTCAACTCATAGCAATACTATTTTAACTAAGTTTTGTTGGTAAAATCTTAATCTGCAAAGTAGCTGTTAGATAAATGTAGTGGAGTAAACAGTACACTGTTTCATTTGGAAATATAGTGGAGTAGAAGTATAAAGTCTAATTACCTCAATATTTGACTCAAGTATGGTGCTTAAGTAAATCACTTAATTACTTTCCTCTACTTACACAACAACATGCCAACATGAGAACCTTTATTTTTGAAGATTCTGATACTTTATTCTGCTGATAACACTTAGACTTTTACTTTCGGACTAATTGTGTATTTGTACATTGTGGTATCACCGTTTTTTTTACTATATAACAAATATTCTCCCATTGCTCCAACAACTGAGAAAATAACGGAAAATGCAGAGCAGATGAGCAATCTGGACAGGAAATAAGGCAAATTTGGCAACTGCCCCAGCGCCCAGACCCTCAGTGGTTCCAGATTCATTGTCGCAATTAATTTCAGGTAATTTTACAATCTAACGTTAACTTAGATTGTAAATATGAACTATTAAAGCACAATATCAACTGACATGATAATGGCCTTAGGTAGTACTGCTTTATTACTTGATCTTGAGGACCTGTCTTAAGGAAGGGCCTAGTGTCCAAATGTAGTAGACCGCCATTATTTCATCTGATATTCATCATAACTGTTAATTCAAATTACCACCCAAAAAAGTGTAGCGTTCGAGGAACAAAAAAACAAAACAAAAATGCTGGTAGAAGGGCGGAAAGAGGACTTCGGGTGGGCCCCAGTGGCTAATTTTTGTATAATATTTTTAATATATTTATGTAATATTATTAATAATTAAGTTAGAAAAGTATTTAAAATTTCCGCTTAAACCAAAGGCGAGTTTAGGCGGCGTGTTAATGAACGTTGGTTGTTGAGACGATCAGCATTTAAATCGTAGACGTTACACGAGACGATAGTCTTGCTCGAATGTTTTCAGTGAGAAAGAAAGGATAGTAAGAGGACTGTGACGGACGTTTTTACAGACTGACAAATACAATACCTCCTGGAAAGAAAAGCACTCTCCTCAACAACATTTTTCTCCTTGTGCGAGAGGTTCGAAACTGAAAGGCCTCCAGCAGAGGGCGACAGATAAACTTCCGGTCCTCGACACTTTCTCCTCCTGACCAATCAGCTTCGAGAGCACTGGAGGGGTGGGCGGGACCGGACCAAACGCAAACATGGCGGCGTCCTTAGATGATGATTTTGAGTTTAATAACCAGGACTACTACTCTCTACTCAATGTCAGGAAAGAGGTACGGTTTTTTCAGTTTTTTTCTATAGCGCCGAATGGTGATGGACCTTTCACCGTGACTATCGGGTAGATTTACACTGAGGTGGAGTGATCTGCAGGCATCATCCTTCAGTTGAATAACGGTCCTTCTCAGCAGCACCATCATCATCCGTAGAGGTTGAGACCGGTTGATGTTGCAGAGGCATGAACGGGCAGGATATTTCAGCACCTGCTTTACTTGCATACAGGCAGTATTTGCACTTTGCAAGTGGGTGTTTGTTCATCGATGAGCATCTTCTCAAATCTCAGTTTTCATTAAACAAGGGAGACTGAGAGGCCTGACTAGGACTTACACTTGGACGTTCAACTGGATAACGTTAGCTTTGTTAACATTAGATAGTTACTGACGCCATGGCCCAATTGAAAGCACCATTTCACATTTAATTTCCTTGCTAAATTTAAAGGACTGTACGTTGTTTTTCGATTCCTTTGTAAACAGGATGCTTTAAAGGGAAAATTATGCATTTATTTTATTTTATTTTATGTAGATATCCAGCCAATGATTGTGGTAAATGTAGTCAATTGAATCAGTTCCTCGGTGCGTATGACGTAGCGACCAAGAAAGCTGAATGCTCTTGCTGTAAAATCTGCAGTTCTTCCTTACATCCAGTGATGTCACTGAATGTAAAGAAGAACTACAGGCTATTTCAGCTTGGATTTCTAGTCTCCATCTCTGGATAGCCACGGGGATCTAGCCTAGATCAGTATTTTTGCCACCTAACATTATGTTTTGGCCAACAAAGTAATAGCTAAAGGTTAGGGTGGTAGTACATAGCAACAAGGGCATCGAAGCTAACATGCAATGCATCCTGGTAGATGTAGGCACTGCTGGCCCCGTCGTCAGTGTAGCACACGCTAAGAAATGTATTGCTTCTACTGAGTACATTTACCATCAACACTGATAGGACATCCACATAAGACATGCAGCGTTGTCCCTGTAATGTAGCAGTGCTGTGTGAATATTGATTGAAACGTGCAATAGCAATACGTCCTGTGTGTAATCATTGTTAAGTCTGTTTCTTATATTGATCTTATTATTTTATTTTCTCTTGTTTATATCTAGCTTGCTTACTTATTTACTATAGCTTGCTTTTTATTGATGCTTTTCACTATTGCGCTATCCCCTTTGCCACTGTAACACTGCAGATTTCCTCATTGTGGTATTAATTAAGGATTATATTATCTTAATCATAATGAAAATAATTGTCAGTTGTGGCCCCATTCAGGAGTGAGATCTCTCGTCTCTCTTGTCACAGGCTACGTTGGAGGAGCTGAAGGCATCATATCGTAGGCTGTGTATGCTCTACCATCCTGACAAACATCGAGACCCTGAGCTGAAAAGTCAGGCTGAACAGCTTTTCAATCAGGTGCACCAGGCATATGAAGGTAAGGAGGAGACATGCAGATGTGCATTAATGAGTGTCAGTAAAAGATTTTCAAAAAAGTACATCTTCAGGACCAGGACATGAAAACAGACAAAACACCACACCAAATACAAAAGCATCTACTTAAACTGAACTGTTATTTCCCTCTTCTCTCTCAGTGCTAAGCGATGCTCACTCCAGAGCCATCTATGACATCTTTGGGAAGAAAGGTCTGGAGGTGGAAGGCTGGGAGGTATTTATTCTGTCTAACATAACCTTTTGGTCTTAAAGTTGACTGGTTTTGCTGCTACATTACACATACTGTATCTTCACCACCAATGTCTCATGGCAATGCTGCTGTCTATGTAGGTCGTGGAGAGGAAGAGAACTCCAGCAGAAATTCGAGAAGAGTACGAAAGGCTGCAGAGAGAAAGAGAAGAGAGGAGGCTGCAGCAAAGAACTAACCCCAAGGTTTTCTCACTCACACCACATTCATCTGACATCTTCACTACTTTCACAGCTTCACTACTTTCGCTGTATTTTTTGAGTGGGCCACCACTTTATGCAGATATTACTGGATATATTGTGTAACACAACTCAGGTTTGACTGTGGATGGTTTCCACATCCATTTCATTATGTCCCTCACCCTTTCCTTCTTTCTTAATTGATTCTGCAAATCTCCTCCTTTCACTCCCCTCATTATTCAGGGCACCATCAGTGTGGGTGTGGATGCAACAGACCTGTTTGACCGTTATGATGAGGACTTTGAAGAGATGCCAGGAGGAGGGTTTCCTCATATTGAAATCAACAAGATGCACATTTCCCAGTCCATAGAGGTACGACAAAACACACACTAAGCTTTTATCTTCCAAACAGTTACTCACCTGGGTCATAGTTGTAGTGTTGCAGCTAATGATAATTTTCATAATCAATTTGCTATTATTTCCACAATTAATTGTTTAGTTTGTGAAATGTCAAAAAAGTGCATAAAATGCTCTTCACAATTTTCTAGTTTAAAGCAACATCTTCAAATTTTTATGTCCAACCAACAGTCAAACATGTTTCACATTTTTGCTATAAATTAAACGTTTAAATGATTATCAAAATGTTTGGCAACTAATTTTCTTTCAATCGACTAATCAGTTGATCGACTAATGGTTGCAGCTCGACACTGTAGTATTTTCTGTTTTATCAGGCATAACTCTCCCATCTTTCTTCAGGCCCCTTTGACAAACTCTGACACAGCAGTGCTGTCTGGTTCGCTCTCTACACACAACGGGAACGGAGGGGGCAACATTAACATGACCGTACGAAGAGTGACATCAGCCAAGGGATGGGGAGAGGTAAACACACTAATCTGAATTTTTTGCATTCAGAGTGGTTTTACCTGTGCCCACTTAAACACAAACTACAAAGCACATGCAAATCATAAAGCACAAATATAAACTACAGCCCATAGAGACATTTTTTGAAGAAGTATTTTGTATATATTGTATATATTCAGTTTTGAATTTTAGGATGGGATAATACAGATTTTCTTAGTAAATTTGGCACAGACCTGCCCATCTGCAATCACTTGTTAATGTGCATTTGTCTCTACAGGTGGAGTTTGGTGCAGGAGACATCCTTGGACCCCTCATTGGGTTAAAGGTGTTTCGGAACGTCACTCCACGGTGGTAAGACAGGACTGTTTGATATAGGGGACTTAATCACATTAGGGCTATACTGAATTACTTTTTTTTTTTTTCATTTGAAGCTTCTGTCAAGTTTTTCAAATGAAATTTTGAATGCCTGTTGTTCTATTTTGTGGTGTCATCAAAAAATCCTTGAACAAAATCCACCATTTGAATTAAGTGATTCATTGGCCTACAGTTGGTGTTTTTTAGATTGCTGCTAGACTGGCCTGTTAAGTGCGTGACTCTCTTTGTGTGCAGCAAGCAGCAGACCAAACAGTTTTTTGATGGCAGTGAAAACTAAACTCCAACAAATATGTATTGCAGCAGAATACTTCATTAGATAAAAATATGTTGTGAATTTTGGAAACGATCACATCTGTGTCTTTTCAATCAATCTGGAGTTTTTGGACTTTTGAGCACTGGAGTTATTTGAAAGCCAGAAACAATCCTATGCAGCCCCCACTGGAGTTTACAAATCATATAACAGAAATAATATTTGCAACTGTGTTGATATACCAAGTTTAAGCAGAATGAATAGACCGGTTTAAAAAAGTGTTATGATGTTATGAACAAAACTTTGAACTATTCACTACAGCCCTATAATACATACTGTATTAATATATGAGCAACATTCTCTGTCCCTTGAATATTCTCTTGTTTTATCTCTGCTCTGTCATTTTTCTGTCCAGTTTCTTGACAGCTCAGTGCGGTTTGCAGTTCTCTCCTCGAGGTTTGCGGCCGAGCTGTTCTCTGATGACAGCACGCCACCTGGACCAGAACACTATGGGTTATCTGCAGTGGCGCTGGGGGCCCAACAGCGCCATGACAACCAGCCTGGTCCGAGACACAAAGAGCAGCCACTTCACTCTAGCACTGCAGGTACACACAAACACAAACACAAATGCATGTACACTGAAGGCATATACAGTATACAGCCACCTGCTATCAGCAAAGTTCATCTGGTTTGTACTTTAATTGAAATTTGACTTGCTTAACCCGTAAATTTGCATTTTTTTCACTCTATATACGGCATTACTTCTCTCTCAACATCACCGCCTCTAGCTGGGTGTGCCTCACTCCTACCTGATGATGAGCTACCAGTACAAGTTCCAGGATGAGGACCAGACTAAAGTTAAAGGCTCTGTGAAGTATGTCTGTTCATCTTATTCTCTCAAAAATCAACTGCTATACAAAACAAAAAAACAGTAATTCTCTTGACTAGCTGATGGAATTTCATTGCTAAAGTTCTTTAAAGAACAACTGAACAACAGCTGAAAACACTGCCTGGTATTAAAAGGATGGTTCACCCAGAAATGAATGAAGGTCAGGTTTAGGGTTAGGGTTTTTCGCCCACAAAACACTGCAGTTTCAAAGGAAAACAGCGTTGCAGAATCTCCCAGACAATTTAAGTGAGTGGTGACCAGTTTTCAAACGAAAAAACAAACAAACCGTAAAATGCCTCCATATTGCTCGTCTGGTGTAATCCAAAGTGTCCTAAAGCCAAGACATGCCTTTGACTTGCACGTGCATGCTGTCACACCACACACACCCAGTTCAGACGGTGTACACACTACCACACACACACACACACACACACACACACACACATGAACCTGGCTCCCAGCTAAAGATCTTCAGTCAAGATTTTGGCCAAAAACATGGTTTAAATGACATCTTTCAAGTCAGCTAGGCATGTTGGGGCTTTAGGACACTTGGATTACACCAGACGAGCAGTATGGAAACATTTTATGTTTTTTCGGTTGTTCTGTTGTTTATAGTGTTTGAAAACTGGTCTTAGGCTTTATGATGTGAGTTATCAAAGATCCTGTGTAAATCATTTAATTATGAGAAATCGCCTGTTTTATCAACTTTTGACTTCCAACTGAAAGGTTATGGAAAAAAATGTTTTTAAGTTATTGTTTTTTCTAGGGATACAAGATATGGATTTTTTTTCAGTCAATAATGAAAACTGATAATTACTGCCATCTCATGGCCAGTATCGATAAAATAACGTAATTTCACATTTTTGTATTTTAAAAAGAAGTTTAGTTTATGCACACTTGAGAGTAAGACAGGCTCAGCTGTAGTGAGCAAAGATGGATGATTTAATATTCAATAGCTCTGACTGAACCAAATCTAACTGACTTCACTATTATAACAAAAATAAAGAACAGTTCTGACTTTTTAAGTATTCATTTAGTTGTCCTAGTAAAGAACATCAAAATCACAAATAGGATTTGCTTTTATAGAGCATATTGCATAAGAATCCAAATGAAATGCTTTGACATAGTCTGTCAAATCAGATATTATTACAGCTAGTCAGAATTATGAATAATAATATAAAGATCTCTTTATCTGCCCTTATATTTATTGTGCATCCCTACATTTCATATTTCAGATAATAATAATAATATATTTATAGAGCACATTTTCAAGAAAGGAACACAAAGTGCTTTCCACAGTTAGGACAATAAAAGACAATGGCAGGACATACAGCATTGAAAGCACTGCAGGAGATAAAAAGCACTATATAATTATACAATTATACAACATAGCAAGAAAATATAAGAAGAAACATAAACCCATAATAAAAGAGAAAAACATTCATAAACAGAAATTAATGTGAAAGGAAATTTAACAAAAAAGAAGAGGAAAGCCATTAGCCATGCATATTTGAAAACATCTTAATTTACTGGCTGTATAATTTCTTCTGCCCCACTGTAACTGTGTAAGTTTAATGGACTCTGTTCATTTTTGTGTTCCTGTCTTTCCAGGACAGGCTGGTTTGGTACTGTAGTGGAATATGGAGCAGAGAGGAAGATCAGCCGACACAGTGTCTTGTCAGCCGCTGTCAGCATTGGGGTCCCTCAGGGAGTCACACTCAAGATCAAGTACTGGCCAACCCAAAATGTGATCTCATTCTCCCACGGGGCCTTATTTCACTGCATAATTATCTGTTTCTGTGTGTGTGTGTGTGTGTGTGTGTGTGTGTGTGTGTGTGTGTGTGTGTGTATTTGTGCTGGTTTCTCTATGCAGGTTGTCGCGTGCCAGTCAAACGTACCTGTTTCCAGTCCACCTGACAGATCAGCTGCTGCCCAGTGCTGTCTTCTACGCCACTGTGGGACCCCTGCTGATTTACATGGCCGTCCACAGACTGATCATCATCCCATATACACAAGCCCAGAAAGAGGAGTCAGTACACCTCCTATCCTCATAACCTTTTCTTTTAAAGTGGATAGTTCAGATTATTTAAAGGTCCAGTGTGTAAGATTTATGGGGATTCTTTGGCAGAATATGGCAGAAATTGAATATAATATTAAAAAGTATGTTTTCATTAGTGTTTAATCACCTGAAAATAAGATTCATTGTGTTTTTGTTATCCTAGAATGAGCCATTTTTATCTACACTTACTTACATGTTTGCAAGAGGAAGGTGAGGCCAGCAGTATTCTCTTCTCGTCGCAATACACAACCTTGCAGCTAGATACCACTAAATCCTGCACACTTGTGCTTTAATGTGGGGTTTTAAGAAGCACTTATCAGTAGTCAGTGTATTACGTACAGTAGATGCAGATCGGCACGCCCCCACTATGGAGGAGCAGAGAGTGGAACCAGCACAGAAGCAATGTATGGATGTGAACTGGGTCAGCAACTAAAGGCATCTTAAAGGCATTTATAGCTTAAAGCATATCAATATCAGTTTAAGTGCATGCTATTTTTAGAATATTTTCACCACTTTACCTTGCTGTCAGACAACCTTCCTTGACAGGAAACCGCTGTTACATAAACAAAATATCACTTTTTCCAGACTAATCAAACTCAGTGGGTGAAATCAGTCATTTTACCTCACAAACTGCAGGAGTTGCTGGTCCACTGTTGCCTCATTCAGTTTGTTTGTGCTATTGTGTGACTATGGTCTATGTGAACAGTCATTTTAAAACACAGTCAGACCACAACAAACAATAACTAACAGATCAAGGCAATGTAGGCCAGCAAACCCTGTGTTCTGCCAGGTAAAATCACTGATTTCACCCATTGAGTTTGGTTGGTTTGAATGAGATGATATTTGGCTGATATAACAGCAGTTTACTGTGAGAAAAGGCTGTCTGATGAAAGTAAAGTGTTGTATATATTGAATATATTACCGGCATCTACTGTAGGTAATACACTGACTATTGATAAATACCTCATCCAGTTTCATCTCAAATAATTCAAACTATCCCTTTAATCTCGTACTCAATGAGCATCTTACTTTGCCACTTACTTTTTGTATGTACGAGGAATAGCCTGATTTCGAAACTTCATGTCCATCAGGCCTGAGTTTGGCAGAAATGCACAATTTTGGCTCTGGGTGTTATTAATACTATCAGGGTTTCTTTCAGATTTCCACTGTCATCATAGAGAGACTCTGCAGTGATTCCCAGTGGGTGATAGTTGATGTCTGCTCTGTGTGTGTCTCTGTGCTTCTCAGAGAGCTGGAGCTGCAGAGGAAGAGCTCAGCCACAGACATCGCCAAGAAGAAGCAGGAGGCAGAGTCTGCCGTGAGTACTCGCATTCACATGCAACCACACAGTTATCCGTTGTGTGTGTGTGTGCATGGGGGGGATCATTGATCATTGTTTCGAGGTTCAACTCTCCTCATCTCGTCTGAAAACTTCTCTCCTATCCCATTCTATTTTGCTCTCCTCCACCCCTCCTCCTCCTCCTCGTCTTTCTCCCTCGGCTCCTCTGCAGGTTCTGCTGATGCAGGAGTCTGTGAGGAGAATCATAGAAGCGGAAGAATCCAAGATGGGTGAGCGGGAACACACACACACACACACACACACACACACACACACACACACACAGATGCTACAACAGAGTGAGGCACTGAGAACTTTTTTTAGTTTGTAGCCAGAACCCAAAACTTGGTAAAAATCCAAGTCTGTAATTCAAACACATATCTCATGGTTGCTGTTAACTGTGTAATATACTGTAGCTCCAGGATCCTGTTTTTCTAAGTCTGACTTCCATCATCTACTACTGTGAAGCTTCCATGCTGCAGTGTTTACGTGGGTTAAGCTTGTAAGTCTGTGCACAGAACACCAGAGTGTACACTGGCATAAATCAAGACTATGATTTCAGTGTGCTAATGGATTTTCTGTTATATTTGTGTAGAGGGTACATGTGGTTATTTGAAGAGTCAATCACTCTGTGAGTTCACAGCATCTTCAAGATGATCTGTCTAAGAAGCTGAGGTAGAAGTTGTTAATATAGTGGCAGGACTCTTATTGTTATGCCACAGCTTAACGTAGCTGACATCGTTTGCGCTCCTGTAGGTTGAATTCACCCAATAACACATACAACTGTCCACTAATCATGTCCCCTAGACATGAAGTGCCACTGGTATTCTGTGCATTATTCCAGTCTGTCTGCACTGCTGTCTCAATTCATATATATTACACACAAACACCAAACATGCTGTATATTGCTGTCTAGGTCTGATCATCCTGAATGCGTGGTATGGAAAGTTTGTGTCAGACACCAGCCAGAAGCAGGAGAAGGCAAAGGTCATTGACGTCACTGTGCCTCTGCAGTGCCTGGTCAAAGACTCCAAACTCATCCTCACTGAGTCCTCTAAGGTTTGTGTTTACATGTCTGTGTGTGTTTGAGTAGCAACGAACCTATAAAAAAAAGTAGATGAGGGTACTATTAATCTCCTTATCTCTGCTGTTCAATGTTTTACACATCTGTTAATTAGGGGTGCGCAATAATATAAGCACATCACTGGTATCAGCTGAAAAAGGCTTTAAAATGAAATATCATTATTGGCCCAAAATGAACATTTCTGCTGGCAGAAAGTGCTCGCAATGCAAGTATGTCTACAGTGTCGAGGTTTTCTGAAGTGTCCACAACGGATAGAAAAGTTCGTATTTGCAATTACTGCTCAGCATCAGTCATGCAAGGAAGAGCCAAATCACATTCCTTCAACACTACACATTTATTGTCCATCTTGATAGTTGTCATCCCTATCATTATGATGAATTTGTGAAGAGCAAAGAGAAACAGGCACCAGCAAAAAAAACCTACTTCTGTCAGCAGTAGTTTTTTTGCCCAGTGAATGTGTACGTTTTGAAAAGCATTGGAGGAGTTGGTATAATAATGTGTTAATTCTATTACAGGAGACAGTTGATGTTGTTTGCAATTAGGTGGAAAAAATATGTGTATCTACATTATTGGCAATCAGCCAAAATGAGTAGGAAAATATCGGCATATTGGATATCGGAGAAAATCCAATATCGTGCATCCCTTCTGTTAATATAGTTTTATATTGCCATTGCAAATGGCAGTTGGCATTTGTGAACACTGCTATATGCACCTGCACGTGTGTGTACACGGCACCCTAGGACCCCTGCTGTCAACTGCTGTTTATTCCTTGGTGTATTTCTGAACACTGTCATGTGCTGTGTCTACAAAGCCAGTATGTGTCTGTTAAAAAAAACAACAAACAGTCCAACCTTTTTTTTCTTATTTTTCACCAGCGTGAACAGATGCACACTGGCATAGTTGCCATACAGCAGTGATTCTCAAGTACCAGGAGTCCTTGGCACTCTGCCAGGGGGTCCATGAAAAGTTTTCTGATTAATTTCAATTGTGTGTGTGTGTGTGTGTGCGTGTGTGTATTTGCCCATATCCTCATAGTTCAACAAATATTTTTATATTTAAATCTAAATCTAATAGTTAATCAATTATGTTATAATCTAACTCTATAATCTTCTCTTCCAATATCTTTCTAATAAATTTGTCCTCTGTTGTTCTTTGACATAACTGAGTAGAAGTGTAAGAAATAGGCTACATCATATTATTTCAAGGGACATATATGAGGGGGTCCTTGGTATATTTTCTATTTTTTACGGGATCCTTGGCTGAGAAAGACCTTAAGAACCTCTGCCATACAGTATGGTGTTCAGATATATACAACAGGGATTAAACAGCAGTTGACAGCAGGGGTCCTAGCGTGCACTCTGTGTGCTGGAGCTGCAGTGGCATTTATAAACATCACGTGGTGATATAAAGCTATATTAACAATTTATTAACTGTATATATTAACTATATAAAACATTGAACAAAGGGAAAAGGTGATAAAAATTATCTCATCAGACTATGACTTGTTTCTCTGTGTGCAGGCAGGACTGCCAGGCTTCTATGACCCCTGCGTGGGAGAGGAGAAGAGTCTTAAATTACTGTACCAGTTCAGAGGTGTCATGCACCAAGTCATCTCTGCGGACACTGATCCTCTACGGATACCCAAGCAATGTTAGTATGCAGCTACTTTACCTAAGACCCAATATTATGATAATGTAGCTGCACACTACAACATGACTACAGTCCTACAGTTTGTGCATGTGCTCATGCGTAAGTTGTATATTTTTTGTCTTTTCAGCTCACAGAATTGAGACGGAGTCTTAGAAGCCTGCTGCTGCTGGAGCACCAGAGGGCAAATGCAGATAAAACCAGACTTTGTGTGAACAGAAGAAGCCACTAACGGAGGGGACACATCAACAATAAGTCTGTTTCTCTCCTCTGGTGCTCTTCCTTCATGGTATTAGTGAATCTGTTTATCGAGTTCCTCCACTCCTCCCTTTCCTGTGGGCCATCTCTGAGGTGCAGCAGAATACAGGAGTCAGCTCAGAGCTTCTACGAGGTGTCACCCCTTTGTGTCTCTAGTCTGCTACTCCTGACAGGGCTGCTCACATATCTGCCTGCTGCAGGAGATCAGACCCTGGCCCTGAACAAAGTTTTATATATGCACAGCACAGAGGGACTGACAGTCACTGCGGACGTGGTGACTGTTCCCATCAATGATGAGCTAAAAGTGATACATTTAAAAATGTGTCTCGGCATTTGTTATATCAAGTATATACAAATGAGCTGTAGTTTTATCCCATATCATTGTAGTCTTTGTCCTGTATATGTGTCACCCTGGTAGGTTTAAATATAATAATGTTATAACATTACCAGTCATTTCACTTGTTCATGCAAATGTTTCGAGTAACACTATGCAGGATCATGTCTTAGTGAGCCTGAGGCTGCCCAGGACTGAGGATTGATTGTGTACCTCGTGTTTATGTTTACTTGTCGAAATGTCTCATCCTAATTTATTATCATGCCTTTTAGTGACATGTCTGCTGCTCGTGGGAGTGCCAGTCAGCAGGTGTAAACTGGTGCTCAAAACCTACAGTATATCTGTGAAGGTGTCAGGATCATTGAATGTAAATGGAGATGGACAACTTGTCTCACTTCTTCTCACCGTCACAAAATTAAGCCAAAATATCCAGGCTGCGAGTGCTGCCATCTTGCGCCTGTGATGTCATTTGGAGCCTGAGTCTGTCCAGTAGTGATCTGGGTTGGAGCCGCGGTATCGAGATCCCGCCCGCACAGCCAGCCTACTGAATTGTGAACAGAGCTCAGCTGTCAATCATGACTTGAAGCCACATTTTTATAGCATCAAATAACTAATTACAGGCGAGCTATGCAGGATTTCCCCAAAAACATGAATCACTGACTCAGCAGTGTTTCCACGGGTCCTTAAAAAGTCTAGAACACAATAATCTGAATTTCAGGCCTATAATTGTCTTAAAATTACTTAAGTGCACTTTTTAAGGGTCTTAAAAAATTGATTGGATTATGAAGTTAGGATTACGTTTTTAAAAGTTGCATTAACTTCAGTCTTGCTTTTAAATGTGTATTTCTGTTCAGCAAGATCTGGCTTCAGAACAGCGCATTTAGTGCATCACCCAAGTACGGCCCAAGTGTTGAATGTGATAAATTCACATTTTTTGCCAGTATGGGTGAGAAATAGGTCTTAAACCTGCAGAAACCCTGCTTGTATTAAAATAATCCCTTCATCACTTCTGACCCACCAGAAGTGTGCGGTGGCACCTGCATCCGCACAGAGGGTGCTCTGCCCGAGGTGATACACTTACAAACAGCAACTGAAAAATTATACCTTTAAAACCAAACTGTTGACTAAAATGAATACTTCAACATACATCAGCAGTAAGAACCACCGAAAGTGACAGAAACCACCATGGGAAAAAATCTATTTGACATGGACTTTGATGTAGTTTGGGCCATGTCCCATGTACTAACATGGAGGGGGGGATTTATGACCGATAGAGCAACCAGCCACCAGGGGATGATCAAGAAATTTTGGCTCCACTTCTGGGGATTGGTCACGTTGTCCATTTTTATTTACATCAATAGTTGGAATATGGAAGTTCAGGGACAGATTTTACAGGGAGGGAAAGTAATACAGATGGCCTTTGATGGTAGTGATCCAACAAAGGAGACTGTAATTATTCAAATGGATTCATTGATATCTCTGGCTATGCTGCAATTTAAAGGCAGAAATATATAGAAGAGTATCTCAGTTGCAACCAAAACAGACTCATTTAATATGATTTTTAATGCAGTGGAGGTTATAGTTTGTATTTCAGATGTGCATCTAGCACTGAGCCCTGGTTCATTGTTGGGATATGACTAGAAGAGGGTGTAGGTCTACGCTTTCCCTCATAGAGATTGTTTTTGCTGCTGAAGCAGTCACTGTGACAGACAATAACTTGTTACTGGAGCTGACCTGAGCCACACTGAAACTATTTCATTCATTATGGCACATTTATACAGTTAGATTTATTTGATTTCATTTGTACATCAACCCTGTGCCATAAATTTTAAATTTGATGTTCTGTGTCCCTCTTTTTTAAATTTAAAAACAATTTATTGAAAGAATCTGCTAAGACCACTACTTGCTACAACCATCCTTGTCGGCTGGGGCTTTTATGTGATAATCCACACACTAACTTACCTCTGCTGTAGCTATTTTCTTATCAGAGTGGGTTGTTGACATGGGGACATCTAATACCTATGATGCACTTTCTGTTCAGATCTAGATAGGTGTTGTTGCACAGAAGTCCCAAAGTTTTTAATATCAAGTGCACATTTCAACTGTGAACCCCTAGTTAATCAGACTTTATTCCTTATACCAGTCTCTTTGTGTGTCAGTAGTTGTAAAAGTAGATTGACATGTAACTACAAAGGGAAACAAAGCGACAGAACAAAAAAACACTATCAAAACCACTACAGTAGGATAAAAATGGTATTTTATTAAATAAAAAGTAATATTTTGCACAGAATGTACAGAATTTCAAACAAATATCAGAGGTTAGTTGACATTAAGGTGGTGCTGAAGCCTCTAATTGAAGCTGTACACTTCCTGTACTACAGAGTTTGCATCTAAGAAGTAGAGTGACTAGTCCTGTTGACTTTATATGGTGCCCTTGTTTCATTCATTTTGATTTAGCCATTACTGTGATTGAGCTGCAATATCAGAAATTGTGGAAAGCACTGAGATTGGATATGGATATGTTTTGTTTTTTAGTTGGAGGAATGTCTCTATGGTGAGATCCATAGCGGTCTTGCATCTGGGTCATTATCTCAGCTGCCATTTTTGCACTGATTCTGTTTGTAGTTTGTCTTCTCTCTTTTGTTTTAAAGTGTGCTGTAAAGTATTTTGACAGGTCAGCTGTTCTAGTGCTTTTCTAGCACCTCTGCTCTAGTGCCACCATGAGGCCAGCAGAAAGACTGCTCCCTGCTGTTCCACTCAAGAACCCTCACCCAAACTTGAGTCACATTAGTATGTAAATGTCCTGTATGGTTGAGGAGCCTGTGTTCTCTGTCCTGTAAAGACTACAATAAATATGAAAAGATCAGATTCTTGCTTGATTTCAGCAGCACTGTAGACCACCAGTTTCCACCCCAGGGGTCCAGAACACAAGCTATTGTCACAGAGCCTTCACTCAGCTAAACAGCTTTGTCCTGCATTAGAAAAGAACACAGTTAAAACAACCAATGAGCTAATAGAACAAGAGGAAAACACTGAAGTTGTCAAAAAAGAATAAAAGAATCCTATTATGTATGATTGCTAAATATAAAAAGAATTGCATAAAATAAAAAGTTCCTCACAAAGGGGTGCCCGTATAACTCAGTTGGTAGAGGGTGTACCCCATGTACTAAGGCTGAGGCTCAGTCCTCTGCAGCGGCCGCTGGTTCGACTCCCGCCTGCGACCCATTTGCTGTTAGCCCCTCTCTAACCCCTTTCCTGTCATATCTTCAGCCGTCCTATGAATAAAGGACAAAAACTAGCTTTAACAGTGGAAGTAGAACAAAAATAACAAAAAATAAAATAACAGTATCAATGACATTTTAAAAATCCAATGTAAATCAAAAATTAATTAGTTATCAGAAATAAGTGAAGTAATGGTCATTCATAATGGTCTTTAAAGAGTCTTTAAAAGTCTTAAATTTAACTTGATGAAGCCTGCAGAAACCCTATATAAAAGACATAAGCAACAATTTAAAATGGTAACTCTTTATTTACAATAGTTTACAATAGTTTCACAGAAACAGTTTGCACCACAGTACAGACAACGCTTTCTCAATAAGGGGGATAGGACAACCCAGGATCAGAATAAACTAACTGTATCACAATGAGGATTGTTAGCATTAATTACACTGATGTCTTAAAGACGCAGACTAAAATTAGAAATTTGTGCCTGAAGGCGTCTTCAGGTTCCCTTCAAGACATGAATGTCCTGAGAAACAGCAAATGATTTTAGGTCTTGAGGCGTCTTAAAAACCATTACCACACCTGTGTGATTGCTGAGTACAAACCAGTTAACCAACATTTGTAAATATCAGAAGACAAGAGTGCAGAGATGAGCTTAACCACTTTAAACTCTCAGAAAAAAGTCTTGTGTTCTTTACAAACCAAACATTCATTGTATGTGTGTGTTTGTGTGCATGTGTGTTAGTCGTTCCCTGGTCAAGTCATTGATTCTGCATTGTAAAACCCCATCCTGGACTAAAATCCAAGGTTGTGAGTCTAAATCTGTCACTCTACAATATGGCTTTTATATAATCAGAAACAACAGCAGATGGCACATGAATAAGCTTAAAATCTTTCATCCAAATTGCAAGTTTTAGGGGGAAAAAGCCCTAAAAAAATATATATTTTTTTCCATTAAACTCGCTGCATATGGAAGCAACTGAATACTGCTGTGAAAACGTTAGTGAGAGGTGATAAGAGACTTGAGATCTGTTTTTCTGATCTGACCCTTCAGAGACAAACAAAAACAAAAAACCCAGGCCCTGCCCATGGCCCTTTTTGAACATATCCATTTCACCATCTTACAAAAGACCGAAAACCATGGAGCTTAGCTGAGACAACTCTTAGCAGCACATGCATTGCCAACACCCTCACACAGTGTTAACCATTCAAACAAACACACACTCGCATGCATAATTTCAACTGGACTTTTGAGAGACTCTTTCTAACACTATTCCAGTTAAGATAGCTTTTTTTCTGTTGATACATAACCAGGACGGCCATAGGAGTTCCCTTCTATAAATATATTTGTCTCTGACAACTTTATCATGAGAACGGAACAAAAAGGTACATTTAAATAACAGTTTGGAAAAGTGTTCATGAACAATACCACTGTTAAATCCTGCCATGAAATGAAGCAAAAATACTGACCAGAGGCAACAGAAAACACCTTTACTTAAAACGACTGTCATGTTGTCCGTTTCTTGTCAGGTAATCTGGCTTCTTTAATTATTATGAAAATCCTCCTCAGAAACAAAACTCTGGTGAAATAAGAACACTGTTTGAACATTTTTTGAAAAGCAAAGTGTGAAAGCTCCTTGTGTGGCCAAGTAAGATCTTGATTTAGAGGAACAGCCGAGGCTGGAAGTAGGGTTGGGCATAGAGAAGAGATTCCAAAATAAGAATCGATTCCAAAAGAATCATCAACAAATTTCTATTTAGATTCTGCTTATCGATTCTTACACAAATTCAACTCGCTCTACTTTAAAATTAAACCGCATACTGCAAACACCTACCGTATAACAACCAGGCCATCTGTCTGCGCATATAGACATGTAAGTTGAATGCATGCATGTCTTCCCATCTCCTAATGCATTTGTCTTATTAAATTGTGAGTTAAGCATTATTTTCAGTTAACCTACTCAGCAGTTACTAAGTTGATGAACTAGTAGGTGAATAGCACAAATTGTAAGAGTCTTCACCTCAATTTAGCAAGTGTTATCCTACAAAATGCTTTACAAGGAGGGGATATTCCTCTATTGTTACAGTAAGGTAGCTTATGTAAACACCACAATATTCAAGAAACCCCCATCCGCTAAGGTTATCTGACATTAGCTTAGCTCAGTAAAATTTATCGGTGGTATCCGTAGCAAGGTTTGTTGTAGGCAACTTGACTTCATAGACTTCATAGAGTAGGCAACTGGACTTCATAGAGTTCTTGAAGACGTTTCGCCTCTCATCCAAGAGGCTTCTACTGAAGAAGCCTCTTGGATGAGAGGCGAAACGTCTTCAAGAACTCTATGAAGTCCAGTTGCCTACAACAAACCTTGCTACGGATACCATGACCTGGATGACTGAGAACCTACACAGACTTATCGGTGGTAATTAGCATTTCACACAACTCTGCTGTGAGGAACGCAGGAGGACACTCTGAAATCGCGATCGAGAATTAAGAACAAAAATCGATAAGCAGAATTGGGAGTGGAATCGGTAAAACCCAAACAATACCCAACCCTAGCTGGAAGACCGTTTGTGAAGTAGAGGTGAATAGGACCAAGCACGTAAAGCCTCAATGATATTTGTTCACAAGGTCTTGAATTAAAAAAACAAAACAAAACAGAACAACAAAGTGATGAAGCAGATGCAGACTCTAGTCTCTTACTCTACATCTTTGTTCTATTGGATTATACCTCAGCTTAATACTATAGCACCGTCTGAAGCAATTAACACAAGGCTTATCTTGTTTTCTCATTTTAAACAGCTAATTGTGTAACATTAATAGAGGCATCTAAGAGAATCAAATCCAGTTTAATCAGAAAGACATACCTGTCCCTGTGACAGAAAGGTCAGATGGATTTTTTAACAAAAAAAGTGAGAAAAGTGCAAACTGCAAACTGTCTTTCCCACAAATCCCAGCATGCACCATAGTGGGTGGCAGTTGTGAGGGGTATTCTCATTATATGGCAGTTCATATTGTTTCCAGTGTTCACAAGACACCAAGTCCCAACAGTAGCGGTTTGCTGCTATGCTAACGTCATCTACAGACAGACATCCATTCAGTGATTGCCTTACGCACAGAGTCTGTAGGGAAGCAGAAACAAACCTCAGTAAATCTAAAATAGCACTCAGACTGTTTTCAAACAGGATAAGGGCTTGGGATAGGTCCATCAAAGTCTTTATAGAAAATGTGGGTTTCTTGGCTGACCGTGAAGGACAGACACTGAAGGGTGCAAGACCTGAATGTGAGGAAGGGTCAGTCCAGCAGGTGAGGGGGAAACAGGAGTGGGAGGGGGTCAGAGTTCAGAGTTCGGCCAGGGGGTCAGTCTAGCAGATGTTTGCTGGGAGCTACACGTGAGCGGTGCGAGCGGCGGGTATCTGGGGTTCCGTGCGTCTCTCGGCAGCTCTGGCACACATATGTCTCTGGCACGTGGCTTTTGCGGATCTTGGCGCACGACAGGTGGATCCAGGTGTGACACTTGTTACACTCGATCATAGCCCGGCCTGCAAAAGGCTTCATGCAGAAACATGTCACCAGGTCCCACGAGTCGTCGTCTGAGAAGACAGGAGAGAGTGTATACAGAGTTAAGCTTGATCCCTTTGTCAAACTTGTGACAATTAGTGCAGTGCCTATAAAAAACATGCCTTTTCTGAACTGCTTTTTTTGCTTGGCCTTGCAACTTGCAGATGACTTGTCAATTAGTATTTGTATTACAATAGGCCTATTTTATTCAGTCATCATCGTCTAATTTCCATGCAATGCTGCCTTATATTAATTATGGAAAATACTGGACCTTACTGTGTCACATATTTTTTGAGCTTTTTGTGTCTTTGATAGTAAGTTACCAAGATGCTTCAGACACAGAGACAGATTTAATAACCGTATGTCAGAGTAACCCCTTCCTTGGAGAATCAGGACTTTCACTTCAGTACTTGACTTAAAAATGGCTAACATGGACAGTCATATGTAGTAAAGATAATAACTCAATGTTGGGCAAAATAACTGAATATGTTACTATAGCAGCAGCAGTGCAGATATTACTTTTTAATACAGGGGCCAAGGTTGTCAAAACGAAGTGTCAATACTTTGCAATGCTGCATGTTTAAAAGCAATACAATACTAACAACTCATAGTATTAAAAGTAGAGATGTTTTTACTGGATAGCACCTTGAGATAATCAGTTCTTTTTAGAGGGAGTCCAAAGCTATAAAAAAAATATGTGCTCATTCAAGACCTCAGTGACATATTCTGTACCAACACTGTGAAGAAAAAAAAATCCAAATTTGTGTAACTGGGACTTTTTTCTATTTGCTGTGGTATAAAAGGAGGTATTGAATACAATTTTTTTTAAATACTCGTATCAAAGTTTAAAATTCTAGTATTGTGACAACTCCAGTGGATGTAATGAAGACACATTTTAAAAATCAATCATCATCAACATATGAGGCAGTCAGAGCTTCTTTCCTTTATAGTTTGATGTAATATATGCACCAGTGTGAAAAACCTTACCCGAGTCTACCATGATGTCTTCATCCTCTCCTGATCCATCTTCGTCTCTGAACACCACCTGTTTCCCCTGGCGGAACACTGTTCTGTTTCCTGAAAAGCCCTCCACCTTCTGTACCTTTACCACCCCTTCTTCAAGGTCTTGGCCATCCCAGTGTCGACGCTCCTCCTTGGGCTCCTGCTTGCAGGGGGCGGGGCTGGGCAGACGCTGGGGGTGGAGGGGAATGCTGATATCATCTTCAGGCTCTTCTTTGATCGATCGGCCACCAAAGGAGATGGGGTACTGCAGCTCTGGCACTGTTGAGTGGTCCCCGCTCTCAACCGCAGCTGAATGCTCTCTCTCCTTTCTCCTTTTCTTCTTCTTCAGCTTGTCAGCTTTCCTGCGGTCATCTGGGTGCAAGGTGGAGATCGTGTGCTGCAGAAGAAAAAAGGGTACATGTGTCAAAAGAGATAAAGGTGAACATAATAAGGCAAATGATGTGACATCAATTAAACTCACATCTTTCTTGGTGTGACTGGACAGTGGGGCTCCTGGCTGTGGACGTTTCCTGCTCCTGTCTTGAGGAACCTTGGGAGGGCGCTGGGGGCAGGAGGGTGGGGGTCCCGGGGTCCAGCCATCACTGTCAGCTGTGCTGCCTGTACTGTTGGGTGGGCTGGAACTGCTGCGCAGTGGAGAGTCCTGTCCACCAGGAGATAAAAGTCATTGATTTAAAGATTCAAAATACAGTAATGTGTGGTGATGACCATATCGCACAATATTGCTGATTACAGTGGTCTGTGTGGGGCTAAGGTGCAGCTTCAGTTATTCAGCTTCAGCTATTTGGCTGTCTTTCATTTTACTTAAAATTAGCATTAACTAAGGCTACAACTAACAATTATTTATTATTATTATTATTAATCTGTTGATTATTTTCAGGATTTATCTATTAGTCTATAAAATGTCAAAAACTACATCTTCAGATTTCTTTTTCTGTCTAACCAAAAGTCCAAAACCCAAAGGCTCTTCATTTACTATCATACAAACTAAAGAAGCAATCCTCACATTTAAGAAGACAGAACCAGCAAATGTTTGACATTTTTGCTTGAAAAATGACTTAAATGGTTAACTGATTATCACAATAGTTAGCGATAGTTTTCTTTTGATCAACTAATCTATTAATCGATTAATTGTCGCAGCTCTAAATAAGTGTCACTGTGTTCTCGGGAACTTCACAAAGTGTCAGAAATTCCTTTGTGTAACAGTGCAGCATGGTTGGTCTTAGGCAGCTTGAATGTTGAGCAGCACTATTTATAATATATCATATCATATTTTTCTATTTTAATTGAGACCTCTAAGAGCCCTCATTCTTTCATGGAAAACATCTGCATTAGCAAGGAGATCTGGTGCATAAAACTCATCAAGTATCAACAAGACAGCCTTGCACCACGTGCACAGGAAGAGGGGGCGAAAATGAAAACAAATGTAGCACGTGTTGGAGAGAAACAGAAGAACAACAGATGAAAGAAAAACCTTCGAAGGAACAACCACTACTCAAACAAAATGAGTCACAATCTAGACATCCCTGATGCTGAATAGTGAAGAAGAGGAAGTGAGTTTGTCCAATATCACTTCCGATAAAAGAAACTGTGCTCATAGTGAAAAAAGGGTGTTACACTTTTTGTCATTGGTTTTCAAAGAAAATGGCAATGGAAGGAGCATGTAATTTTCAAGCAGTGGTTTGCCATAGTTGCATTGAAAATTTAACCAGAATATCGCTGTCGCTTAAAGGTAGAACCTTGTTGAAGCTTGGAAGAAAAAAAAAGGCGTGTACAACAACAAAGTATGGATCAAACCCTGAAAAGCCTTCATAACAGGACTTCAATATTTTGGACAGTAAAGTGCATTTTATCACCTCTATGCTTTACTACAACCAAAGTTTTCAATCATAATAAATATGCATAAATGTGTTAAGAGGAGGAATATAGGTATGACATACAGGAGTGTAGGTGAAGGAGGCTCTAAATGTAACAGACTAATATAACTATCCAGCAAACTAGACAGGAGGCCATGAAGCAATTTGTTACAGTCACAACTGAGATTTTGTATACAAAGAAGTATTACTTCCATGTGAATGGTGAGAAAAGGCTATTTCCTAAACGTGTGCTGAAACTAAAATAAACACTAAGAGAGTTAGAGAAACTACAGAGACAAAAGAATTTGTTTAAGATAATCTCATTGTCTGCCTGGCTATCCCCCTCCCTGTCCCCAAACAGAAGACACAATTCAGTGAGCATAAGAGAACTCAGTGTTGTGTCAAATTTGCTACTGTCTCTTATACACATCTAGATGTGTATAAGAGACAGCATCAACTCAATGCCAGTCACAACTGCAGGATTTACATCCATATAATCACTGAATATCTGCTACAACCTTTAAACGCGTTTCCTTTCAAATCCATCCACTTGTTTTCTCAAACAGCAAAACAGTTCATTCAGATTCTTTGTAAAGACTGTTGTCTTCCTTATTTTAACCACAAACATTGCGTTTTCCTGACATAGTGTGTGTCTTAAAAGTTTTTTTTCCACTTCAAGCTTCAAAAAATAGTATTGTCTAGTAATTAAAAATTACTTATAAAATTAATTTAAAAAACTTAGGTAAGGGGCTCACAAACAACACACAATCATACACCCATGAACGACTCACAAAAAATCGATTCCATAAATAAATAAATAAAACCAGGTGTGCAAAGCTGCATTTAAAAGTGGTGACAGTCTATCTGGCCTCGTTTAAAATGGGTATAGCAGTGGGAGTGAAAGAGTTTTTGTAAGCTTTCTTTTTGGCCAGCGGTGCACTGATGGAAGCAGCTGAAAAGAGTGGTGAAGGGGGTGTGAAGGGTCCTTAATGATGGAGTCTGACTGGCTTTTTTACTGTAGGTTTGAGAGTTGGGTTTGTGTGGCGCAGCTGGGTTTGATCGCATTCTTGAGACTTTTTTCTTGATTTTCTTTTGTGGAAGCTGTATGTATAAATGTGATGACTGATTTGATGACTGACCCGTCAATCATCAAATCAACTCATAATGCTGTTAAACTGTCCTATGTCAGCCTGTTATTCTGTTATCCGCTGTATCTGTATTATCATTTGATTGCATTAACACTTTAAAACGCGACAGTTTAGCCCTACAATACATGTGATTTAAGCGCAGATGTGTATTCAGGCACTGACCACCTCATTTACTCACCTCTTGTGGGTATGGGATGTAACCGGCATAGGCCAAGACAAAAGTGCAAAACTTGTTAAAATCCTCTACTGTCCTCCTCCTCCTGTATGGCGGACTGAACCCCTGAAACACAGTCACGTCATTGAAACATTAGCTGCATCAACATACACATCCCCGACATGGCGTTGACATTAACGAGAGCTGGTCGGTACACCACGATGGTGTTACTCTGCAAACTGTTCGATGAAACCCAGCAAAACTGAACGAAACTAAAATTAACATGCTGACAAACATAAATTAAAGTTTGATTAATCGCATGTAAAATTTTCTCTCTTGACTCGTCAGTGAATCTTCCTACCAACCCCCACCGATTAACCCAACTAAAAACGACAGCTAATGTTAGCTTGGTCGGCTAGCAACAAATAAGTAAGTAATGCTAAAAAGCTAGCGTCGGTGGAGTTTAACCAGCAAACAAAACTATGAAGCCATTAATGACTTTGAATTGGAGCCAACCAAACATTCATAAGAGCATCGGTGTTAACGTTAGCCAACCGTTAACTGACGATAAAAGCAGATTACATTAATATGATGCTTCACATTACGTTAGTTAGCCAAGATTTGTGTTAGCATACTCCGCTATGATGATGGAATGTTTTCTTCTCGAAGAAACGTTATGCTAGCTTTATCGATACTGTCTGAAGTAACGTCAGTGACTCATTCACATATAAAACGTCAAGTTTCGGCACTGAAACTTGACAGTTTGGGCTATGTTTGTCTGAATGCGTAGCGTGTGTAACTTATCTAATTTGTGCACCAGGAGCTAACATTATGTCAACATTAGCACAGTAGGCTAACGCTAACTAATCGCCAGCTGCTAGCTACATCGTGTGGTGACAGCCTCGAACAAGTTGACGTTTGCTAGCATTGTTAGCCATGACTGCAAACTACTCACTGTAAAGCAGTTACATAAAACACTTACCTCCGACTGAAATGCATGGGATGTCGATGGGTTTATGTCACCCATCTTTACTAAGTGCCCGACCACCTGGCGTTTTGTCGATAACGTGACAGGCTGGAGCAACGAGCCACTCGATGCGTCCGTAAACACCGAGCTTACCTAGCTTTTCGTCGCTAGATACCTAACGTTAACCGCTACAGTTAGCTAACGTCAACGTTACTTATGCTAAAACTCGAAGCAACAGTGTTCACTCAGTTTGCCATCTGCACCATTGATAACGTTACTTGCACTACTGCTGAAAACCAACAAGCTGGTCAGCTCAAAGTTGTAAAACGTGCCTCCCGTGGACAGAAAACATTAAAAACGTTACTACTGTGTTTCCATCGAGCTGTCCAGGGATGTCTTCGTTTGATCCAGTTTACTGACTGCTGCTGGGGGAGCGGTTCACTTCGGCTGTCACCAGCTGCCTGCCCCTTCTTCTTCTTCTGCTCCTGTACAGTAAAAGCAGCTTCTGCACGAAATGACGCATTACCGCCACCTGTCGATGTAGCGTACGTCGTGCACTGACATAAAAATACACTGCTTTGAAAAATATTCCCCTTTAGCATATAAATGTTAAAACCTATGGAAGCTCATTCCCCCACATGAAAAAATATCGTAAGAAGATACTCTCTCGAAATTATTAGTTAGTATCTTAAAATTATGAGAAAATTTTACAAGATATTGAGTTAGAATCTCAAAATAATTACTAAGTTGAAATAATTATAAATTATTTTGTTAAATATTTCTCATCATTATTGGATACTAACTAATTATTTTGAGATATACTTAAATAAGGACAAGGAGTCTGTCACTACTTTTTATTTTGAGAAGCTTTCTCCTCATTTTGAGATGCAAAGTCATAATTTTGAGATGCTGAGTTATTATTTTGATAATCATTAATTTTGGTCTTGCTACAATACACATTTATGTCACCAAAATTCTTTTTGTAGCTTCTTTAAATAATTTATTTAATAATTTGTCACAGTTTACTCCCACATGTGCTGCTATCTGTTAAAAAGGAAAAGATAACACCCAGTACAGACATTTGAGAGTCTATAAAATAACAAGCTATCAGCAACCCCCCCCCCCCCCCCCCCCCC
>JAJHUR010073227.1:57600-91687 GCA_027495735.1 Lutjanus campechanus
CCCCCCCCCCCCTAATTTGTTAATTTTCAATAAATGTCAAATACAAACTATGAGAGCTATACTATAACTATAACAAAATTTTTCAAAAATGTTATGATGATTATTTTTGTATTTAAACCCTGGAATGATTTTTGTTTTTATTTATTAATCACACATTAAATGTATTGCTATCCCAGTGTACATAAATGTTTATAAGGATAGCAATAAATGTGTATACATTTATATGTATTTTTTTTAAAATCATCAATGGAGTGGACCTCTGGTGTGTGATAAATTTATATCATACTATATTGCCTGCATGATATGATATGATATGATATGATTTGATATGATTTGATATCGGATTGTATTGTATCGTATCATATCATATCATACTAGAATTATACCATATACGTAGGCTACATAATCATAAGGCCTACATAATATGGTTGTATTATCTATGGAGGATGCAAACGAGTCATGGAAATGGTTGATATCTTTTGATGATTACTAATCATATTAGGTGCAAATTCTTGGTAAATGCCGACCGAAGAGGGTGCAAATTCGAGGTCATGTCTAGATGGGAACCCTAGATTTGCAACGCTCTCGCGAGATTTGTACACGTTTCTTCGTCATGCTCGTTGTACAAACTAATTATGTTTCACAATGTAACAACACGATTAATATCTGCTTAAGTTTATAAACAAAAAATCTGGTTAGGTTTAGGAAAAGACCGCGGT
Organism: Lutjanus campechanus; assembly: GCA_027495735.1. Classification (NCBI taxonomy): domain Eukaryota; kingdom Metazoa; phylum Chordata; class Actinopteri; order Lutjaniformes; family Lutjanidae; genus Lutjanus; species Lutjanus campechanus. Next base: position 58,320 of record JAJHUR010073227.1, read on the forward strand.
TTGAATTGAAATTATTACTCTCGTGAGATTCTGTGCAGGTCTGGGGTTCCCTACCACATTCCCATCGGAAGTGAAGTCTTTCATGTTCCGGTTGCTTCCTACATTTTGAGGTTCTGCGCGCGTCGTCCGCAGCGAACAAGGAAAAGTCCAACTCAAAACTATATTTTGTTACCACTGTTCAAAATGTCGAACACCAGGTATCAGAACTTTCGAAGCTTTTTAACGGAGCGGTTTACTGCCGTGGCAGTGGAGGTATTTGAAGAAGTTGAAACAATTGTGGAGGCATATTTCGAGGAAAACAAACGTCTGCGGAACATACTTCACACGGTGCTCAGCCCCGAGATAAAGTTAACCAAGATAGGTTGGTCACTTTTTTGTTTAACTCACTGAATAAATAACATGTATCACTACAACTTGGATTGGATTGTTGAATCACAGCAAAGCAAAGTTAATCTGTGTCTGCATCGAGCTGAAGATGAGCTAGCTAGCTACTACGATGCGAGATGTATGCATCTAGCTGTGGTTTGTAATGCAACATTCAAGTTTGGCTTTGTGTCGTGTCCTTGAACGCAACACTGCATGTAACACCAGCTACAAGTGTAACTACGTGCTTCGTTTGAGAAAAGTTTGGAGGTGATTGTATATCACGTAGCTATTTTCGATTTTATGCTTCTTTGTACTTCTACTCTAGTGGTTTTACTCAACTTCAACACTTCTAGGGCTGCAAAAAAGATTTTTTTCACTCTCAATCAGTCAGCCGAATATTTTCAAATTTGGAAATATTTCCAAGAATATTGCCACTAATAACCGATCAGTGTAGGCTGTAATATATTTAAACAAATGAAAAATGCCAATCACAACTCTTCATTTGCCATCATAAATGACAAAGAAAAGCAGTAATTCTGCTGGGGAATGTTTGACATTTTTGCTTTGAAAATGACTGAAGAAGTTAAACATCTATTTTAAAAAGTTTGCAATCAGGCTACTTTTCTTTTGACCAATTAATCGACTAATCGTTGCAACTCTTAACCCAACTATGAAAATACTTTTGAAGTGAAGCATTGTTTATGCTAACGGATAGGGATGGGGGACCATTGGATGGTTGGTTATTGATACTTCTCTCGATAATTTGGTGCAAAAAATAAAATTTGATATGAAAAGACGTGAAAAGATTCAGCCAATATTATAATCACTCCTTTCTAGAAATAACAAGTTAAATTATCTCCTAATAGCATTTAGCTGCATTTTTTAAATCAATTTTAGTAAAGTGAGCCCATATATTTAAATGTTTTATCAGATGTATATGTAATGTTACACAAATACTGAAAGCAGTATCATTTGTCCAGGAGCTTATTGATATTTTGGTATTGACCAGTCAGAACTGTTGTTATACTGGGACTCCCATCCCCACTAACGGTAAGGATCTGAGAATAGCCAAGAATTACAGCTTTAAGGGGTCAGCACTGAGGCTATAGACTTTTTACACAAAAAGTGAAGCAAGAGATGATAAGTTGGTAAATAATGGCATCTTTTTTTTTCCCCACGATAGATATTAGTCAATACTCTGGAGCCCCCAATGATGTCAGAGACCTGCCTCCTGAGGTGAATACAACGGTTGAGCCATTGCCCAAAAAACCAAAAGAAGAGCAAGTTGAATATGACATAAATTGGAGATCAGAACTACAAGGGCTGGGGGAAACTGATAACTTTGTTACTGATTGCATGAAAAATGACCCAGAAGAAGAAGTAGAAGACTCAAACATGCCCTGCATCAGTGAGTCATACCAAATTAAAGTGGTGGACTGGAACCCTGACTCTTCAGCCACCATCTCAGCTGACGAAGAGAATATTGAACAAGAATACTGGTCCTCAATGGACTCGGATGCAGGCACAGATGGTCAAGAGCCACCGAGAGGCAATGAAGGTGAAAGTTGGAAATGTGATGAACAAAGTGGAACGTCAAAGAAGAAGGTATGGTTGTTTTGATGTCCTAGTACCCCATAGATCAAAAGAATTCAATGAATAAATCTGACTTTGACCAGCTGGAGAGGCTTTGTAATAAAAAATAAGCATGTGGGTAATGCAGCAAAAGTTAACAATACAGACAGAAAGGTACTGAGGAGTATTGCCCTAAGAGTTGTTTGCTTTTTTTCTTGTTTCTGTTTCTTTACATTGATTTTATTGGCACATTAATTTCTGTCTTTTTAAATCTGACTTTTAATTCAGCATACCTATAATAATTATACACAAACTGGTTTGTATCTAACAACTGAAGCATGAAATAATGAGTTTTTCTTTTCTTGGGTGGAAATCTTGCTCCAAAATAGAAAAAGGCAAAGCGCCCCCTCCAGAAAACCATGCTAGAACTGCCAAGGTAAGAGTAAGACTCTGAATGACTGCACATTTTTTGTTGCATTTCTCCCCATTTTCTTACATACCTAATAATATTAATCTTTTTGTTACAGGATGATGCCCTTTAAATCTTTCATTACTGCTCCAACTGACTGCAAATCCTTTTTGGAAAGGCTCACTGATGCCTTCAGGGATTTTCCCGAGGATGAGAAGCCTCTGATAACCAAAATGGGTCTCACAGCAGATGTGGAATTAGTGGACTGTGCTTTTGGTAAAGTCCCTAAAGGTTCTCCCCTGTCCTACCAGTGCCCTGTCCCATCAAGTCAAGATTACAAGACTAATGACGATGCTCCCTCTCGACCGCATCTTCCCCTGTCTTACCATATACCAGAGCCACTGTCGGCCCTTCCCACTCTCAGTGCGAAAGAGAAGGAACATGTGAACGTCATGCAGATCACCTGGGAGGAAGCACACAGTCTGGAGCAGTCCACACGTGGACACAAGGACTTAATAGACGAGCTGCGGAAGCTGCGCTTGACCAGTCGTTTCAGGGAGATCTGCAAACTTAAACCAGGACGGAGCCATGCAGAGCACCTGATATTCAAGATACAGAAAGGGCTCCCCAGGTCCAAGACGGCAACGATAGACGAGGAAATGAAGGCAGAGGCACTTCGAGATTACTGTCGGAATCTGTGTGTCAACTGGTCCCCCTGTGGTTTGGTTGTCCATCCGAATGCTCCATGGCTTGGGGCGCTGCCCGACGGAGTGGTGTACGACCCCAACGAGGAACACAGTTTCGGGCTGGTGCATGTCAGATGCATCAATTTCCGGAGCTTCATCGAGTGTAGTTTCCTTGTCTGCCAGAATGGAGTCTTGCAGCTGAAGAATAACCACCCGTACTATTGGCACATCCAGGCAGAGATGTTGGTGACAGGCACGTCATGGTGTGATCTGTTGGTGTTCTCCAGAGAAGACATCCTGGTTCAACGCATCTACCGAGACAAGTTAATCATCTCCTACATGAAGAAGAAGTTGGATGATTTCTTTTTCTATTACTACCTGCCAAGTCTGTTTTAAACCGATGTCACATCTTGAGTGCTTTTAGCATCGTCATACTGCTGTTGACACTACATGTTCCTCTCTGATGGTTGATTGGGAGTTTTAACAGATTACAAAGAACTTGAACGTGACCCTTCTGTAGGTCTGTCCCTGAAGTCGCCATGTCTTTGTTGTCAGAATGCTGGTTGGAGTTGTAAATCACCTCCATACTGTATTCCCTCTTGTCAAACTGGTCTCTGTTGGTCCCTGGCTGTGTTTGGTCAGGTCTGTTCGTGTTCACTCGAAGGCTGCGGAGCCAATTTCATTTGTTCATCCTCCTGGTTCTGGTGTTCATTCTGGTCCCTGCCAGAATTCCCCGCCACAGACCTGAATACCTGTGCTAGTAGAGTGAACAAACATCAATGCTTCCCCCGCTTCTAGTTGACTGTAAGTGCCGTGCGTTGCTTGTGACTTCTGTATTACAAGAGAAAAGGTCCATGTCGCTATCATCCCCCTGATACTTTAGTCCTGGCTCTACCAAAAAGGCATAGCTTCCAGATGGAGTTTGAGGTGTCTTTTTTTTCCTGAATAAATGAAAACTTGTTTGATTAAGACTCTCCTTATTAACCAACAGTTTGGTCAACTATAGGGGGCAGCCTTACCTTTCTGACCACTAATGTTCTACTTGCATTATTAAACATGTAATATCATTAGTTTCATTGAGTTTAGTTAAGAGAAAGTTTGTGTTTTATGGTTATGTGTTATGTAAGATTTCTCTCATTCAAGTATGTTCTGATTAACAACAGATACATCTGTCATCTTTTGTATTTCTTTTGTCTTTGAAATGACTTTTGAGCCATGCTGTATGCAATTCAAAATTGAATTTGAGTTACAGTCTTACTAGACTGTAAAGGTGTCCTGTTCTAGGGTTGCACCTGCTGTAAAGATTACTTTTATTGAGTCATCTGGTTATCATTTACTCGACTAACTGATTAATCATTTAGCCTAAGAAATAAGAAAAGAAAATAGTAAGCTATGTCTACCTCGGTTTCGTGAGCTCAAGCTCAAATTGTTTGTGTCTGAAGAAGGTATTCCATTTATTTCATACAAGACTAAGAAAACCAGCTATTACAGACATTGGAGAAGCTGGAACAAGGGAATATTTTGTGTTGATTTTCTGTTGATTATTCTACTAATTGTTTGAGGGTTCTTTCTCCTGTTCTTTGGATAGTATGTAACTGAGTTATTAATCATAATGTGCTGAAGTATAAGAAGCATCGCAGGATCAAATATTGGTGAAAATTTCAGTTGAACACCAAAGCAGAAAAAGGGCTGAATCCAGTGATGATGTTACTGTGCTTCTGAAAAAGCGTAAAGAAGCTTTGAATGCTGGAAAAATAAAAAACACTTGTATCTAATCACATTGAGTCTGTGTCAGTAGTTGTAAATAAAGGTACTCTGCTAGTCTTTAGTCTTAACCATTGTGTTATATTTGGGTTCCTGCAGACCCTGGGCACTCTTCTACAGCTTGGAAACAGCATAAATCAGCATGACGGTTCTTTCCTTAAATAACTTTTGCAAGAATTAATGACAGGGATGATTTTGAACTGATGAGAAAATGAAGCATTACTTCTGTTAGGTGTCAGAGAGATTGGCTGTAAAACATGATTGGCTACAATTGACTGTCATAATCTTTTATTGCGTGATTGGTGTTGTTGACAGTATGTTTCATGCAGCACCACATCTTCTGCATCCCAAGTATGTATGTCTACAGTATACATACTTCCACACATTTGTGTTGCAAGTTTCTACACAGGTGCATACAGCCCAAACTGATGTTTCCAAATTCCCCGTTTTATTTGTCCAACAGTTCAAAATCCACGCAAGTTTAGTTTACTGTCATATGTGACAAAGAAACACATTTGAGAATCTTGAACCAGCAAATGACTGACATTTCATCCCCAACTTACCCCCCTTGAGTTCCACCTGTTTAAACCTCCCCTTTTTTTCAACTGGCAGGTTTTGCTTTGTGCCCTTCAAGGTTGGCCATCATCATGGGAAGAGGTGGGGGAACCTCTTTAATTACCAGACCACCTGCTGTCTTCCTCTTGAAACCCTGGACCATTTGGTGATTTGACACTGACAGTTTCCTTATGACAATCTGCCAGTTTGTGAGCTGCTGAGGCTACCCTTACAAACTTCATTGGTGGAGAGAAAGAATTACAGGAGGCTCTCTAGCCCAGCACTGCAAGATCATTCAGTTTAATGGTGTGCTTAAGTTTGGTTCAATACTCTGACATAACCAGCAGGAATATCACTCAAGTCAAGTCAGGACTTTACTTAGAAATAAGATAGATAAGATCATTTCTACATCAAAGTAAGGTTTCGGGGCGGACATTTAGCTCAGTTGGTAGAGCATCCGGCCCATGTGTGGAGGCTGTTGATCCTCTGCGGCAGCCGCCGGTTTGACTTCCATCTGTGGCCCTTTGCTGCGTGTCATCCTCTCTCTCTCTCTCTGCCCCCTTTCCTGTCTGCTCTTCAGCTGTCCTATCCAATAAAGAGAAAAAAAGCCTAAAAACATAACTTAAAAAAAAGTAAGGCTTCATAAATAACCACTTCTGCTTGGTTTTCTGCTGAAGTCATACTTAAGATCATTTTATAAATGAGGCTCCAGGGGCCTCATAACCCTTTCTTCTTTATGCATCAATAGCCTGACCACACAGCCTTCAAGTATCACAGTATGTGACATCACCATACCCTTCATACAGAGCTGATTACAAATATTTTACACATCTCTATTGCTGGTATCTCGGAAACTCACACCAAAACAACATAGGTGGATAAATAGCACTACAGGTAAGAGGAAAATAATGTATTTTTGATTTTTGGGTGAACTGTCCCTTTAATATTATTTATAAACACAGCATTGGTGTCTTTGGCACCCCAAACGTGATGTGGGGATGGTTAAGATGTTTAGTTTCTCCTCTGCTCCTGTAGAGGGCGCTGTAGTCACTCACCATGTGGACTGAAAGGATCTCTTTGGTTGGTATCAGATGACGTAGACTGGACCATGTTATTTTTTTGCAGCTGGACAAAAAAAGACAACAGTTCTCATTAGAAAACGCTTTGTCATGTTTCGCACTCACCTCCTGTGTGTGTGTTACAGCCACCATTAGTCAGCAGGACACAGCTGGAGACGCGTTGTCCTCTTGTCATGTGTGAGGATTAACCGGATACAGTTGTTTTGAAATTACCAGCTGAGCTCGCCGCTTTCTGTCTCACACACACTCGGTCCTCGTCTCATCGAGCTGCTGTCTCTGCTGTCCGACCACCTTTGTGTTTTTATTAGTAATAATGGCTATTAATAAGACGTACATTAGTATCGGCTATGCCTCGTTTGGTATGCTGATGGGCTTTTCTGCTTTCCTGGTGTGGAACATCGCGTTCAAACAGCCGTGGACTGCAGCCATGGGAGGACTGTCAGGTAAACAGTGTGTGTGTCTGTCTGTCTGTCTGGTATTATGTGTTGCCTCTCAGTGTGTGTTACAGTCAGCCTGGTGTCCTGTCAGGTGCATGCTCTTATTTCAACCTTCTTCAGGTAAACACCAGTGACCCCCTCCTGAACGTGCCCCAGTTACTACACCTGCTGATTGCAAAGTGAGCCTGCTATAGTTAGACAGAGATGACAGGTCAGACTTGTTTTTGAAGGGCAGAAATGTCAGCTGATCCACAGTGTTATAAAATAAAGTCAAATAATTAGTTTTAAATATTAGGGCAGCATATCCTACAACAGAGTTTTCATCAATAGGCTTCAGCTTGTCATGCGTACAAGATTTCACTTTGACCTAAGTTGCACTTACAGACATGTTAAAAAAATAACTTATAATAGATTATTAACACCGTTAAAAAAAACTGCAACGATTATTTATGTCGTTGTAATAAGTCAACTGACTGAAAAGTATTTGCAAACACTTATGATAATTGATGATTCACTTCAGTATTTTTAAACTAATTTTTAAAAAGTTAACATATCTGGTTTAGCTGGTTTCAGCATCTTAAATGTGAGGATTTGCTATTTTTCTTTGTTATTTTATAGACTAAACAAAAAATGATTAATAATGAAAATAATAATCGTTACTTTCAGCCCTAACTAAGTATTGCAGAAAGTGGAGAAAGCAAGTTTTCAAAAAGAAATAAATCAAAACACAAACCACACATTACAAACTTAGTAGTAAATAAAAACTGTTTGAAGGACAGTATCAGTGTTTTACCTGTTATACCCCACATATAAATCACCTATACATTCGTTTTATTCATTTCCAGTCTACAAGTTGATTTTTATAGTTTAATTGAATGAATAGACACTGCTGTTTGCTCGGAAGGTATGGAAATGAGTAAAACTGAATGAAAATGGTTTATATTGATGATGAGTGGGGTTGCAACATTTTCAGTTTGATATAGCTGTCCATCATTTTCTCAATTGATCAATTAGTTGATAAGTCCATAAAATGTCAGAAGATGGTGAAAATTTTCAGTCAGTGTCACCAGAAGCCATAGAGGACTCAAAAAACCTACATTTGAGAAGCTGAACTTACTCTAATGTAGAGTAAATGATACTGTAGTAAAATAATTGTATGATTCTGGAGTAATTTCTAACACTGAGTGTTAAAATGAATTTGCATGACATTGGGCCCAAGTTTTCTGATTTTATAAACAACAATGTTCGATTCTCTTCAGTCTAGTAATAAAGATAGAATGGTGTCTTTTAAGCACAATTATGCAATGAGCTCTGTTATGTGTGTTTTCCACGGATCTAACCTTTGATCCATTGCTGAGTTTTGCAAGTCCATATCTATCTGTAACTTCTGCACTCATGTTCACAGGATGTACTGGAATCAGTTATAGTGGTTGTTAAACTTGCGTATCACCAAAGATCAAACTGACTCGTCTAAACACTTATTACAGATCATAAATGTAGCATTGTCCTTGTTAACCCCATTTCCTGACTAACTACCACCAGTATGAAATATTGCCAGTATCTGATAAGTGGACACACTTCTGAGTCTGCACTTTAATTTTTAAAAAAGGGAACTGGCTGCAACATGTTAAATTAAAAATAACAATGTGCACCCAGTCTTCACTGGAAACACTAACTAAGCACAGCAAACAGTTTCGGACTCAGTGAGGGGTGTTACTACTGGTTGGTGAAAAGCCCTCTTACATGTGGCGGAGATTCTCAAAGCTGTGGCTGTAAGAAGAAAAAAAAGGGAACATGAAGAAAGAAGTGTGATTGTTTGACTCAGCAGTTGAGAAAATGCTGTGTCACACACTCACCACTCATGACCATCCAAAGACAGGTTGGATGTTACATATGGTCAGTTAATATCAGCTGTGTGTGTTGTCTTTAAAGGTGATTTTACATGTTTCAGTCCATTTATATTTTATATAATCCTCAGTTTTTGAGAAGCATGCCAGATTTTAGGAGAGAGAGACCAAATATTGGTCTGAATGATTATCAGATCCAGTATTCACCATTTATGATTATTGGAATCAGTGTTTTTGTTTTTTTTTAAATTCTGATTGCCGATTAGATAAATTAATTTAAAAATGTGTCACTTTGTCTGCCACAACGCTAATTGATTGGTTGAATGTTGAAAAGTTCTTTTATAGTTCCTAATAATGTGCTTAAAGGCATTACAACAAAGTTTTTTGATAGTTAATGTTATTCTCAGATGTGACACAAAGATTTTTTTTTTACTGCAAATGTATGTTGGTTACACATATTACTAATTAATATAATTAATTAATAATTATTACTAATAATCGTTATCATATCGGCCCTGAAAAAAAAGATATCAGTCTGCCTCTAGATTTTAAATAGTTTGGGAAATTTCCAGGCTGTCCTGGGTTCTTGGATTTATTATTTAACTTTCTCAAAGTTACTCATCAACAGAGAGTGATTCTTAAAATGTTTCCTTTTTGGTGCATTCAAGGAAAATATGACATCCAGGCTTTGAGAGTCAGTTGCTGAAAATAAAACAAGAAACAAACATTCACATTATTGTTACCTTATAATTTGTCTTTAGGGTTTGGTCTAAAATAATGGAGTAGCTTTTGAGCATTCATAACTTTCAGGCTCTTATTGTAACTGCATTACAATGCAATCACTAACATAGAGAAAAAAGTTTAAAATGCCTGGAAGTTGTTTTTTTACAGCATATTGTTGCCTCCAACCAACCCACTCCATCCCCACCCTCTAACCCTGACGTTATGAACCAAGGGAGTGTACATAGATAAGAACACACACAAAAAAAACAACAACACAAAGATAGACACAGAAACTATCTATCTATCTATGAAGTAACTATTGAAATAGCGTAAAAAACAATGGCTTCCTGATAGAAAAAAATCAGGAAGCCATGCCAATGTTTGATGTACTTAAGAAGCTTTGTATCAATTTGTAGTTATTCGGTTAAAATATATGAAACCACCACTAGCGTCCTTTGTCTTCTGAAAGTTAACTGTTAGTTGTGTTTGTCTCGCAGGTGTGCTGGCTCTGTGGACCCTGATCACTCACATCATGTACCTGCAGGACTACTGGAGGACCTGGCTCAAGGGCCTCAAGTTCTTCTTCTTCATGGGGTTTTTCTTCTCTCTACTGGCAGTTGTGGCCTTCATCGCTTTCCTATCAGTGGCCATCCACAACAAGGAGTGTAAGTTCCTCTTCAGACACACTGTTATTTAGTAAATGTATTTATGTATTGTGGTATAATCAGACTACTTTCTGTCTGTCATCACACTGAAGACACATAATTTACAGTTTATGTTAACTGCTATATTTCGCCCAGGGTTCAACTAGTTTTGCAGCAAAGCATGAAAATATTGTAAATAGTCATAATATACCAATATACTAAAAGATGCAGGTTAGGATAAAGTAATTGGAAGAACCTGGTTGACTTGCTGAGTCAGATGACTGGTTGGAAAGTCCCAACTCCCCTTCAACCTACCTGTTCAAAGTCTACTTCATGTGCAGACTTCCTACAAATCCCAGAATGCCCTTTAACAACCCTGAGGCAAATTAACGGAGCAGTTTCTCAGTTAAGAACATGTCATAAAGTGTCATTAACCAAAATACAAAACATGCAGTGCATTTTCATGCCTCAGGGCTACTTTTAATGGAAAAGTGATGTCTGTTAGGGATATATTATCTGCTGAAAGAGCAAAAGTCCCTCACTTTTACTTCTACTTTCAAACTTAAGAAAGTTATTTATCAAATTTCTGTCAGACAGCTTGTGTTTAAAGCGATACTCCACCCAAACAGGAAGATTCACTCAATATCTACTCACCCCTGTGCTGATGAGAGGATGGGTGAAGATCTCCAGTTCACAAAACACTCCTGGAGTCTCAGTGGAAAACAGTGTTGCAGCTAAATCCAGTACAATTAGAGTGAATGGTGACCCAGTTTAAAATGTAAAAAAAAGAACACAAAACAAACACAAAATGTCTCCATCCTACTCGTGTGGTATAATCCAAGTGTCCACGAGCCCCGACATTAAAGTTTAACCACAAAAGAGGCCATTTACACCATGTTTTTAGCCTAAATGTCAACTGAAGCCTCTCAGACTCGATATTTTCACACGTGCATCCATTAAGAGATATACGAAGTCTCGCGATACATCGATGCCATGTTTAGATGCTACCTGGGAGGCTACAGTTGACATTTCGGCTAAAAACATAGTGTAAATGGCATCTTTTGCGTTTAAATTTTAACCATTTTAATGTCGCGGTTCCCTTTGTAGGAAGTTACTTGATAAATGTGTCATATTTGTCACTCTCAGCAAAGAACTCTTTTACTCCTATAGTTGATCTTTAAAGCATTCATAAGTATAATTTTTAAACATTTTGATAAATATGGACTCTGGCCTTTTCACCCAACATCAGTGTTTGACCTCACCGATGCTCTTGTGCAGCTAGATTGCAACATCACAAGGAAAGCCTTCGCTGAAGAGCGGAGGCTGTTACAGCAGCAGATCGAAGGCCATGGTGTTAGAATGAGACGGTGATCACATATAAGTGTAATGTCCACATACCTTTGACCATGTAGTGTGGGACTCTCTAGAGATCTTTGTGATGTTATCCTCTGTATGTTAGGCCAGATGCATACATGAACATGAACAATACACCACTCAGCTGAGAACAGAATACTAATCTGTGTCTCTCTGTCTCTCAGCCCTGACTGACCCTCGCAGTCTCTACCTGTCCTGTGTGTGGAGCTTCATGAGCCTCAAGTGGTCCTTCCTGCTCGCTTTGTCTGCTCACCGCTACCGCAAAGAGTTTGCAGATATCAGCATCCTCAGTGACTTCTAAGAACACTTAAACATCCTGCATCAAGTAACTACGCCGACTTTGGAGTGCACTCCCTGTGCTGGCCTCCCAGCCTGAGAGTCTCTCAGTCCAAACATGATGGAGAATACTTTGAAAGGAATCAGAGGAAAAGTTGAAATACATTGTGTTGTAGATGAGCAACTTGATCCCCCCCCCCTCTTTTTTATGTGTGCAGGGTTTGTTGTTGACTTAACAGACAAATTCAGCCCTATTTTATATGATCCTCGACAGATTTTGCATTTTCACTTCCTTCTCACCCTGCTTAGTCATGCATCGTCACAATTTCCTCCAGGCAAAACCAAAATATGGTCAATTTTAACTGTGACTCAGCAATGGGGAGTTCTGCATTTCAACACACCTATCAGTGGTAATTATCAGCTGCTGCTGTTTCATGCTGTAGCCACTAGAGGGGGTCACCTTTCCAACAATAAACACCATTTACAGCATGTGTGCTCGACATCCCAACTTACATCTACGTGTTCTATTACTTTTTTGTGATTCAGTGAATTATGAAGCGATTTCTTTCCATCTCAAGTTGCACATAGAGTAGTCAGGTGATAAAATCTGCATATCACAAGGCATCAACCCTGTGGTGAACACAGTGCTTTAATTAAAGTTGATGTACATCAGGGTCTCACAGAGGGCAGGTCACCCAAAATCCCGCAGCATCAACATGAAGGCTTTTAATGTGCAATCCAGTGTCCAAATGAGCACCACATGTCCTGGTTCGATATATTTACGAACTATGAAGGGGCATTTTTAATGTAAAGAAGGATGTTTTGTATTATTTTTATCAGTGTGACAAATACATTCAGAAAATAAGTGTGAGTGTGAAAACGGGCCTCAGTTATGGCTTTAATTCATGACAGTAGTGATACCACTAATGTGCATGCATGTTGCTTTATGTTATATTGTCCTCATTGGAACCATTTATGACATTTATATTGTTGCTTCATGAGATTATTTGCTGTATTTCCATTTAAATGTTTATCTCTGTACATTACCATGTCAGCCATGAAGAAGGGTGCTGTGTATCCACATTTATCACTTGATTGATTCGGAGTGTGTGTTTGCATAAGAGTGTGTCTGAGAGTCATGTTAATAAAATGTGTTTTTTGACATCCCCTGCGCATTGGTCTGTTTTTGCAACGAAACACTGTAAAACTCTAGTATGCATTGTTTTTAGTCTTAAAACTCTTAATGTGAAATGAATAACTGACTCTTGAAATTGAGAAAATGTAAAAGGAAATCAAATTTGTTTGTAATGTTTGTCAGTGTGACTGCACAGTTGTTGGCTCAACTTAATATTTTTAGATTATTGAACATGTTTCTAAAGTACAACTGAACTAATGTCAACTTTATTTGGCCAGAAAGGTTTTGAATTATTACAAAATGACCTCAACTTGCCTTTTCAAATTCAATCATCTTAAAATTTTAAGGCAGCCAGAACACCAACTTTAAGTTAAAACACTTCCATCATGATTTGCACTGTTTTCATCATTTTATTTCTTTATTATTTCTTTCTAATATTTTAATAAATGAACTTAATGAGTTGGTTGAACTTTGTACGGTACATTCACTCAACTTATCATTTCAAGTCAAAAGACTTCAAGTTAGAAGAACTCATGTTTCCAAGTTCTGCAAATAAATACTAGAAATTTGAAGTTAAACCTGAATACATAAAACTTGTATATTTATGTCAAGTTCATGAGAAAAGATAAGTTGATTCCACTAAATTCTTATATGATATTTACGATGTACACTTAAAATGTACTAAATTCATTTACCACAGTGTCACATATTGTCTTTGTGTTGATACTGGAACAAAGTAGCTCCAGCAGGAGCAGCTGCAAATTCTTTGTGTGAAATGCAGAACTGACTCTTTAAACTGAGAAAATGTAAAAGGATGTTCATCAGTGTGACTGAAGTGGTTGATTCAACTTAATATGTTAACCTTATTGAACATGTACAACTGAATTAATATCAAATTTATTTGACTAAAAAATGTTTGTTTTGAATCAGTACAAAATCACCTCAATCTTTCAAATTCAGCCAACTTAAAGGCAGCCTGGACACTCACTGACTTTTCTCACTGATAAAATGTAAGAAATCAAAGTTGTAATTTGTCCTCAGAGTGACTGAAGACATGTTGGTTCAACTTATCTCTTTTCCTTAGTACAACTGAGTTAATATCAAATTTATTTGACAAGAAAAGTTTATTTGTTTTGGATCGTTACAAAATTACCTTGACTTGTCTTTTCAAATTCAGTCAGTGTTAAAACTTTTTATTTATTTATTTATTTATTTATTTATTTTACTGTGAATCTGAAAATAGACATATCAGTGGCTGACAACTGTTCCTCTTTTTAAAGAAGGGATGTGTGTGTGTGTGTGTGTGTGTGTGTGTGTGTGTGTGTGTGTGTGTGTGTGTGTGTGTGTGTTTGTGTGTGTTTAATTTCTGTTCCTCTAAAGCTTTGAATTCCTTTAAAAAGAAATTACAACAGCAAAAACATACATTTTATTATTTGCTTCATAAGCCTTATGACTTTCTTGTAACATGTGAAACTGTCATGGAAACAGACTGAAGGTGCGACACATTCTTCTTCTTTCTAAGCCCTGGGTCAGGAGGGTCAGTGTTGGGCATTAGAGTGGGATTTGCGCCCTGAGAGGAATGAACCACTTTTCCCACCCACTCCCTGAGCCACATCTATGAAGAAAAAAACATTGCAATGGCAACAGTAAATGGAGGTCAATAACCTGCACTTTGAAGTCAGGCAATTATTCCACCCATCCACATTTTTATTTTGTCCCTTAAAGGGACAGCTGGGGGTGGATGCAGAGAATTTTTGGTGTATGATTTTGTTAAAGCAAAAGCACGTTTGATAGAAAGACTTTGAAGTTGATGTGAAAAATATGTGACTGAATTATTAACACACTATCAGTGTTTGGTGTATTAAAACTCATTAAGTTATTCATTTTAAGGGCAACATCTAGGGGAAAAATGTGTCCATCCTGCAGCTGTTAAGGAAAAACTCCTGCTATGCGAAGAATAAAGGAAAGTGAATCTGGCAAAGTGCTTAATTATTTACTAGAAGTATCAGTAACTTTGATCTTTAAGAAGCCACTATCATTATTTCACCCTCTTTGTTGCTTTCCTGCATCCTTCCCCTGCGTTTTAAGGACATTTTTGGTGGTACTTATATCTTAATTGCATTACACTGGTTTGTTTGTAAGCCCCCAGAGTCTCATTGCATCAAGGTAATTGCGATGTTGTGGTTAAATCACCATGGCAACATTTTTTATCTGGCCGTTATAAACTTCGACATTAAGAAACTGAAAAACAATCCGGCTCACTTTCCACTGAGCAAGCTGGGGGCTTTGGAACCAAATGCGTCCTATTAAGTTTATACACCAGCCTGTAAAACTGTGTGTGTGTGTGTGTGTGTGTGTGTGTGTGTGTGTGTGTGTTTGTGCGGTATGTAAAGAGAGGGAGGGGTCTCGTTTTATTCAATTATGGGACTCCTTTCTACCCAAATCAAGGAAGGAAGTTGTCTCAAGTGTTGACTGGCAGTCTGGCAGAGTGCGGTGGAACTGGAAACAAAAGTTTATGCATTCATATAACACGACTATCCTAAACATCCTGTTCAATTATAACACTGAAGAGCAGCTGAATCAAGATCTATATAACAAACAGCCTTCAGGGGAATCAATCCTTTGCACACATGCACACCTTTTTTTCAGTAGATGATGTCAGGATTCAAGTATCTGAAAAAGACACAAACACACTACAACTGTATATCTTTATGAGCGTCCACCTGTCTGCTATCAGACCTGTTTATGTGTTCTCACTGACACATTAAAACTAGTATTTTACAGCAGATTTTCAAGCTCTTTTATCAGGGTTATTTTGCCTGCCAGCCAGTGGTAGAAAGTAACTTAGCACCTTTATTCAAGTACTGTGCTTTTAAGGGAACTTGGGTACAGTGGTAAAAGAATAACTCAGATCTTGTACTTAAAAATAGAAATACCACAGAGTAGAAATACTGTGTCACAAGTAAAAGCCACACATCAAATTTCCAGAGGACAAAAGTATAAGCCTCAAAATATATGTTGAGCACCAAAAGCAGTACTCATTATGCTGGATTCAGATTGTGGGTTATAATTAGTGATGAATTAATATGTTTATCATTTTAATGTTTTAGCTGGTAAATGTGGAGCTAATTTAATCACTATATACTTTACCTGCTGTCCAGCTTGTGAGTTTCAATACAGTTTCATTTTAATCTATAATTTCTGTCAGAATTTTTGTTGATTATCTTTTGTATTATGAATCTGAATGAAGATCTTGTAACTTTAGTTATCAAATAAATTTAGTGGAGTAAAAAGTGTAGTATTTGCCTCTGAGATGTAGTGGAGTAGAACTAAGTAGCAAAACACGGAAATACTCAAGAAAACTACAAGTACCTCAGAACTGTACTTAAGTAATGTAATTGGATAAATGTACTTAGTTACTTACCACCACTGCTTGGATATTTCTGTTTTATGTTTTATGATACTTTTACTCTTGTACATCTCAGACGGAAATCTTGTACATTTTTACATTTATTTGACAGATTGATTTTCTTTTTAGATTAATGTTTTACATACAAAACATACTGTTGGTTTTCAAGACATGATACATTGTTATAGTTTAAACAATCCAGCAGTATAAAGAGTTAAAATTAGCTCCAACTTGAGCAACTGCTACTAAAGTACTGCTTATATATTTTTTTACGATCAAATTTGTATTTTTACCTGTGCTTACCAACTCCTCCATGCAGTCTTGTCACAGATAGTTACATATTAATAATAACAAAACATGTGTTAACCCATGGAGTTTTTGTTACTGTATGTGGAGGTTTTCAGTATAAAGCCAGCATCTGTTTGGTGACACGTATGTTTACTTGTGATGCTTTCTGTACATTTTATGGCCAATAGGGTATTTCTGTACATTTTGAATGCAGGACTTTTAGTTGTAGTGGAGTATTTTTATACTGACCAAAGTAAACATATACAGCTACTTTGAACTTCCTCACTGCTGTCAACGTACTCTGTGTTGGGTATTTGAAGTTTATTTTTATTGTTTTATCAAAAGCGGATGGAAGAAGTGTTGAAGTGAGGCCTTTTGCTTGAGTAAAAGTACAATAAAAGTCCAGCATGGATCATATTATTTCAATGGGAGTACTTTTAGCATTCCATAACTATTGGTAGGGGAAGCGCAACAAAATGCACTAAAAGTATCAAGAGGAAAGGAGCTTATTAGGCAGCAGAATGTCTCATTTATCGTGCTGGATTATTATTCCTGATACATAAGCAGCATTTTAACATAGTTGATGTGAAGCTAACTTTAATTACTTTAGATATAATTGGGTAGTTTAATCCTGTGGTTTTCAAACTGGGGTCAAGGGAACAACAGGGGTCCAGTTGTCCTAGTTTGATCATTGACCAACTATGAAGATTTTTTTTCATATTCAAACCTAAAAATGAAATTACAAAAGATACCTGGAAGGGATTCCTTTCAAATTGGCAGTCTGTGGTCAATGTGCATCTGTTGTGGGAGTCCCTGACATGAAAAAGTTTAGGAACCCCTGGATTAATCTATAACAATGCATCATATTCTATAAATTAATCATATTTCGTGTGTAAAATGTTGATCTTCAAAAAACTACATATCTTTAATAAATGTAGTGCTGTGAAAAGTCTCACTCTATGAGATGCAGTGGGGAAGAGGTATAAAGTAGCATAAAATGTAAATACTCAAGTAAAGTACAAGTAAAGTATCTCAAAAGTGTACTTGAGTAAAAGTATTTAGTTACTTTTTGGCAGTAATAAAAGGTGAATAGAGGTTTACAGCTTTGAGTGTGATGCGTGCTGGCTGACAGTTACATTGTGAAATGTGAACATTGGTATTAATAATACAAAAAAGTGAAGCATTTGATCTAAAAAAAGAAGCATCGGGAGGGGAAAAAAAGCTAAATGAAAAGCAAACATCTTGAATTGGTCGAGAACCAGATGGCCTCTTTGACATTAAGAAGCCGCTTTGGCATTTTAAGAAGTCAGTCCCAGAATGATTTCCGAGGAACTTCCGCAAAGCGTGGTACAAAGCCCACAGATATTTAAGCAATATCCATAGCAATTTACTGTTTTATTTACAAACTGAAACATATGTTTCTAGACCTTTGCAGCCCCCCCTCCCCTTCCCGTCTCCCTATTACCACACTGATTTACTGCTGCAAGATTTCTCCCACACTATCTGCCTTTTCCTTTCCTTTCTTTTTGCATTTTTTTCTCTGTATTTGTCTGTCTTTACCATCATCACCCATCAGTCAACCAAACTCTCCCGCCAGACCTGTGGATGCCCTACCCTCACACTCAGCCATTGTGTTTTTCCTCTTCTGACTCTTGTCTTTCTGTGTGCGATGCTGTCTGTGCCTCTGGGACCACTGCGAGCTCCCATCTGAAACATTTTAGAGAGACACATATTTGCTGTTTTAGAGCACAAAGGGATATGCCATGGCAGAGGCCGTTTGAAGTGGCTTCACAGGGGGAACCAGAACCAGAGCGAGGGATTTGAGAAACCATAAAGAAACGTTAGCGCAATGTAACTTTGGTGAATTCATCTAATCTAATGGAAGTGGGGATTGATTCAATGTGAAGGCGTACCCCTTTGAAGCTGGCTCTGTTGATGTTTCTAATGCAATAGCTCTGTTGTAGAAACGCAGCATTCCTCTCCACCTTGCAGACAGTGCTTCACTGCACGTTTGACAGGGTGGATGGTGCGTGATAGAGCCTAATCCTGGAGATCCCAGGTTGACACCGCTTCCAGTAACAAGTATTTTGAAATAAAAGATTGGAGACAGCAGAGTTTGACTCTCCGACAGGCATCTTAGAAATCTATCTATCTGTAGAAATTATGTTCAGATTGATTTGTGGTGTGAGCTTCATGGTGTGAGGGGGTGTTTCACTGCCTTTATAATATCAAGAGATATTCTGATATACTGCAGCAGAGAGCACATTAGACCTAATGTTTATATCAAACAAAGGAAAATTTAATTGTCACTGGCATGTTTCATTGATTCACTGTATATGTCATAGATTCATGATTATTTGAGGTCACACAGCCATTAAAAAATGATTAAAATTGAAGCTTAAGCTTGAGTTAACCACAGATCTTGTTGTGAGCATTTTCACGTAGGAAATATTTTCTTTCTCATAGAAAATAATGTACTTCCAGTTGATTAATCTGCAGAGAGAAAGTAGCTCCTACATGGAACTGCTCACAACAAGGTCTGTGGATTATCTTGACAATAACCAGATTTTTTGGCACTTTGAGCACCACAAGCTGAGTGCCATCTAGTTCCATTATATGGGCAAGAAGGCAGACATCTCTACATCTCTGATATCTCCAAAACTCAGCAACTTGCACCAAAAAATTCTATATGGATAAATAGAAATACAGGCCAGAGGATTATTTATTTATTTATTTATTTGGGGGTGAACTGTTCCTTTAAGGATGAAAAATAACTAAGTTTGTAGGTGAAGGTAACGTTACTATAGCATTGACTGGGAGTAAATAGACATGCAGCTCATAAACGGTATATATGTCGCACTAAATGGTGCAAGTAGAGAATTTGGCATGTATCACATTTTTGAGGCCACATGCCTCATACCACATGCATGGTGTTGTGGCGAAGATTTACATCTGATATGGGTTTGGGCTAAACTGTAGCCCCCGTGGCATGTTTCACCAACATGCATGAAAATCAGTACACACATGTATCTTGCCCAAACATACAAAAAGCTTCTTGGAGCCATTGCCAAACTCAAAAGGAAGGCAGCCTTTTTGATTTTAGTGGTCAGTTTTGGCAATTTCCAGGTGTTGTATTTTAATAAACTCCTCCTGGAGAATTAATCACATCTACTTCAAAATCAGCTCGTGCAATCTAGACTACTTTGTGATCAAAAGTTATTAACAGATTCAGCTGTTGAATGGTGCGGCTGTGGCATGGCGTTGAGTTTTGAAATTTATCTATGAAGCAGGAATTTGCTGTAACTTTAGTCTACATTGTCCAATCTGCCCCAGACTTCATGTTTGATAAGAGTTCTGGCCTGACCACATCTACATGACGATATTCAGTCATAGCACCACCTACTGGGAACAGGAAATGACATGTTTTGTGTTCAAATGTGGTCAGAGAAGCCTGAAGATCTTGTTAATGCTGTGTTATGAAGTTTGTGACATCATGTCAAACAGCATTGTATTTTCAAACACATTTTCATCCCCAGGTTTTCCAGGTCCAGCAACAACATGTGCAACATCTGATCATATTTTGGTTACATACCTTCATCTGTGGCTTCTTTTCTCACGCTACAGGATTTGAAGACAAGCTTCCTGAATGACACCAAAATACAACAGAGGAAAAGAACAGTTAGCAAACACACATGCTGTAGAACTGGCTAATATAGCCATCATGCACCCCTGAAGTCAGAGCCTCACACTTGCAAGATATCTTATTGGGCCACTTCAAATCTATGATGTGGGAAATTATCGGAGCTCATCTTCTCAAGGGGGTTATAAGTTCAGGCTCATATTGAGACTACCTCAAATATCACAGTATCAGCTTGTATAGAATATATTTGTATTTTCAAACTACAAATGACCTGTATTTGTAATTACATGCATTTCCATGCCTGTTTTTGTTGTATTTTATTTAAAAACATTTGATGAATTATAATTTCTAATTTGTGATGATGAATAAATGCACTAATTTAAATAAATTCATAAAAAATGATTGGGGTGGGTGGTGGAATCTATTTAACTTAGTTGGGAAGGTGATTTACTCTGTTGGGGAAAAACTAAACTGAACACAACTGAAACTTTGTAGGAGATCCTAATTATCTCAGACAGGCATAAGCAATCGCTTTTAAATGAACAATTCACCCCAAAATCTAAAAAAAAATACATATTTTGCATTTTTCCTGAGGTGCTATTTATCCATATAGAGTTTTGGAAATATTGACCATAATATGACTAAATACTAACAATAATGAAACTAAATACAAATACCTGGTTACTATGTTCTTAAGTGTGTCAAAAGTAGTTCTGGTAGGTTTAGAAAGGAAATAGTTCCTACATGAAACTGTTCATGTTGGTCATGGTTTCTGGAAAGAGATACTGGTGCGGAATTTTTCAAATTTATGTTTGGGTGCTTTGAGCACCACAAGTTGAGTGCCATTTAGTTCCACTATATTCGAGAGAAGACTGATATGTTCAAAACTCTGCAACTCACTCCAAAACTATCTAGATGGACAACAAACCCTCCTCCATCCCTGATAAAGACCGTTCTTAATGAATAAACCTATGTTTTAACTCTCTGGAGTGACCACATACATAATTTAGGATAATAAATATAAACAGATCTGCTATAGAAAAAAAAAATCTAACTTGTTCTGTAATCATTGAACAATATTTGTATGTTCTGACATATATTCTAATAACTAATACAGCAAGACAAATTCCATTACACTGATGCCTTTTTCGATGCCCTTTTTGTAATCTGTTTATTTTTTAATGGTTTTCAGTTTATTTTATCTCTCTGTTTAAATGTGTGGAGTCGATTGTTTCTATGTTTTTGTCTCCAACACTGCTCCAGTCAGGTGAGATTTCCTGATAATCAGTCAGTTTCTCATCAAAAGAGTGTTTTTCCCCTACCCATGGCACAACCACACACTCTCACATCTTGTGGCTCTGTGCATTTTGGTTTATACTTTTCTGTCGGACCACTTCTGTTTTAATTAATCATGACGAGTGTCCGACTTTGTGAGGCAGCAGCCCTCACAGCGACCACCACATGCTGCCACTCTGACGCCTTATTGGCAGCTGTAATGTCCACAATGTGACCACCAACCGTATTTTTCCTTGTCTTAACCTCCACAACAAAAACGTTGCTTTCATAGTGTGACATTCCTTTTTTTAGCCTTTTTCTCAGCATTTACCACAGTTGTCCTCATCCAGTGAGTGTGAATGAATGTTAATTTGGGGCATGTCACTGACCATTTATAGGCAACTATGGGTGTTATATGATGGCTGTAAAAGGTGCGACACATTTTGTGTTGATTTTAAAAAGGGAAACCGGCATACGACGTGCTTATGCTTTGTTTCATAAATCAAGAACATTTTTGTGTGTAAACACTTTCTGTGTTTCATCCATACGCTATCTTTTAATATGAATCTTCTGCACGTTTTATGTATCAGGCCAGGCCTGATCACTGATTGAGCACACCTGCTGCCAATCACCCACTGCAGCAGCTGCAAGGAAGGGAGGTGCAGAACCTGAGCACAGAGAGCACAGGAAGAGACAAACAATTGACCCATCCCTGAGCCCCACCTCCACATATCTACTCTAACTTAAGCTGCAAAGGTTAGCATGTCTGGCTAACTAACACTAGTTTACTAACTGCAGTAACTTTACCCTCAGCCACACTTGTTAGATACCACTGCATCTGCATTTGTTCTGTAGGGGTTTGAGGAGGATGATGTGGGCTGGTGCAGAATCAAAGTGTTTTGACAACGATGCATCTCTCTCTGGCTCACTGTCTCAGGTCTAAGCTGGGTTAGCTTAGCTCTTATCCTGGTTGTCTTCTGCGAACGTGGTCCGGCTGATCTGGCTGGGTGACTCATCTGAAGCACTAATCAAGTCCCTGTGCTTCCTTTTCCCACATTAATGAGTGTATTTCTGTCATCTATCGTGTAGATATACCTGCCTCATTTCACCATAGCCTCAATATCCGCTGTCATCAGCTAGAAATGAGAAACTGCTTCTGTTTACATCTTTAAGGATCCAAAGGCCTTGTGTTTCAACAGAGTGTGCTGGATGGGAAACAGTCAAAGATTTATTGTTGCTGTTTTTAGACTGAGGTGGTTTCTTTCACGTGCATGACTACTACAACCCACAAATTGTGCATTGTTTTGAATGCATATATAGTGGGGAAGCTCTTTCAAAATTCAAACCTGTCTTGTGGTGGCAAATGATATGTCAAAATCGATATGTGATAAAGCAAACCACTCAGCTGATTCATCAAGCTGATTCATTCAAGGATGAAAACCAGTTGCTGCTTCAGACGTCATATGTCACATGATTTTTTTCCACACCAAAGCAAGCAAATGATTTAATGGAAATGTAGTTTTGAGTTTGAAGCACATATCAGAACAATGATGTCTGACAAACATCACCGTTATCTCCAGCTTGGGGCTAAAATGGCCGGGCTCAGTTCATCACTCCAGAATCTTTGGGGTCTCTTCTCATTCTTATGAACTGTCTCAATGCAAGCTATTTTTTATGACAATGAATGGGCAGGGTTGTGAGAGACATTTTTGAAAATAATTTTCATTAGGATTATATTCCAACAACTACACACTTTGTATATAGTTCAACATGGCACACCCTAAAAATTCTGTTTTCCTCATTGTGTCACAGCTTTTGCTCCGTATTCATCGTCCCCCCTCTGCGACAGACGAATCTGTAGCATGAAAGGGGCATTTCAAAAAAATGTAAATTCAAGCATTACTTCTGTAAGATTTTGCTTTTGTAGCTTTCCCAAATGTTACTGGGGCTCTGCACTGTCCAGTCTACACATGGAAGACTTCATCATTCCTCTAATGTCTAGTGTCATTTGGTTCCCTTTGAAGTGTTTTAAGTGTGTGTCTCTCTTTATCTTTTTATCTTGGGCAATATGAAAATACATCCTCCACAGTTTCCTGCAGGCCACAATGTTCACTTATACCTGCAGCAGGTTTATACATTAATGCAGTGGTTCCCAAACTGTTTCTGGCATGCCCCCCTTCAGGAACCAAAAAAGCTCATGCACCCCCACCCCACAATTATTGTCGACCATTAATAGAAATTGGGAAGTAACTAATAAAAAAGGATTCAAGTTGAATTTTAGTTAAATAAACCAAATCTAAATCATATTCATTCAACTTTGTGTCACTCTATATTTCTCCCCCTGCACACACATTTTCAAGCTTGTGATTTTGGCAGTGTTGTCTCTCAACACTGGTCTGAAACTCTAGAACAGATGGTCGGGGAAAAGTAGGCTGAGCGTTATGTTACTGCTAATGCAAATTGAATGCTTCCTACTCCTGCAGCTTCATGGGAAAAACGACTTAACTTTTATTCCAAAGCTATCGTTCATTAAAGGTGCATCTACAAAACGAGACAACGGTGGTTTTTATTTGTTGACAGTGGATCACTTTGAAATATTGCAGACAGGCTGGATGCCTCACACACATACACACACACACAAAATTTCTCTGAACCAGGTAAGCAACTCCTTTCACCGGGCCCTGCCCTGTGGATTCTACAGGTCAGAGAAATCTGGAGCAGAAAAACAAACTTTTGTGGTTTTAATAAAGAAGCCTTTTTACAACCATGATGTGACACGACATGAGTCTGTGAAGAGTAGGCCACAGTGACAGGAGCTGGTAACCTGGCTTAGAGAAGTTGTGTGCAGTGTGTGTGTGTGTGTGTTTTTATTAAGACCATGCAAACCTAAGTGATTACTTGAGGTAGAGCACAAACTGCATGTCTGACATCTTTTCTATACAGTCATCATACAATCCTTTAGAGGAGACCAGTGGAGACAAGAGGAGGTTATAGAGATGCCCATCTTTTTTTCCCCACAATATTACTGTTGCTAATGTTGTACCCTTTCTCCCAAACATGATGCAGTCTGTGACATAGTTGATGGTGAGGTGAGAGGGTGATGATGTCACAGGTCAATGAAGAGAAATGAGGAAGCTCATTTCCTTCAGGTTTCTCAGATGAATAGTTCTGTAGCATTATGATTATATTCACGTTTTCTTTTTGTTGTGTTTTGCTCTGGTTGCAGCCACTATCCCACAAATTTCCACTGTGGTTCAGTGTGTTGTACAAGTTTGTACATATCTATTGAAAGCAGAAGTAGGTTTTTTGTGGACAATAAAGACTGAGAAAGATTCTGTGTGATGAGTCAAAATATAATTATATTCAAAGCTTGAACACTTACTGTAATTCTTAAGTTTACATTCCATTACTCTTTGTAGATATAAGGAAATGTAATTAAAATGTTGAGCAGCAACAACACTCATTTTTATGTCTCTATAACAGGTCACACTTGACTCTGAAAAGGTTCCTGTGGTCCTGAAATGCCTGTCATGTTCCTGCTCTGCTGGGAAAGCACTCTGCTCATATAGTGGCACTTCTGTTTCAAACTGCACACTGTAGTACCACAGACTTCAAGACAGTCCTGTTGTCTCTGTCATGAACCAGCTCACTGCAGACCTGGCACCGGCCCAGGACACAGGTCAGACATTAATATTTTAGAATTAGAATTAAGAAATATAAAATATAAAGTACTAAATTAATCAAAACTATACACTCAGGACTATTTACATTATATACACCTTCCACTTATACATATATGGAAAAGTATAGATGTATGGACATCGACATGGATGTATATTGTATATTAATAATAGATTAATCGTTGCAGCTGGAGGTGTTTTAAGTTCTTTGTTAGGTTTATTAGTTTGTCCAGCTGTTCCTGTCTTTGTTGTGTGTAATTTATTCATTAAATGATTGATTTCAAGACACTAGAGGCCACAATAATAAACTGGCAGCTGTGTTTGCACTGAGAATAGTATATTCTTTATTTTAATGCATCTGTAATCTGATTACCACTTTTTTTTTATCTGTTGTTCTAATGGAATACAGTTACCTTTTTTGTATCCAGATTACATGAGCCCATTACATGTAATTCATTACTCTCCAAGCCTGCTTGTGGTGTACCTTACATTTTATTACCAAAAATAAAGTCGGAAGCCATTGCTTGCAAAAATACATTTAATTAAGAGTTATTAGTACCAAAGTACATGAACACATAGGGAGCAATCACAGACCAAAAAGCTGCACATGCAGACATGTGGTGCTGCCCGAGGAAGCATGTGCATCTTGAAGCATGTTTCATATCGGCATGTATGTACAGCTTTTCTGTCTGTCATTCCTCTCTATGTACTGTAACATGGTCCAGTGAAGATTTATTATATGTACTGTATATTTATAAGTAATTGCTTCTAATCTTGTTTTTAGGGTATGCTTTGAGCCATTATGGAAGCTATTAGTTTTTTCTTTCCACCTATGAATGTATTTATGTGTAAATGAAAGAGATTCAAGCTTCAAAAATGTTCTTGTTCCTTTAATTCAAAGGCATTTTGCTCATAACAAATGGTTTTACAGAATGCTTACATTAAGTTCATTAATAGCCATGAAAATGTAATTACCTTTCCTTATAACATTACATAACTTGCAGGACAATTTCAGTTTCTGTTTAACCAATCAATATTTACATGGCACTGATGTTCACAGTCCATCTGTACAGTGTCAAACACAGCAGAAAAGAATTAGGCTCATCCAACGGATTTCAATTATATTCAGGGGTGTATGATCTTCATAGAGTAAGAAAAATAATGTTTTTTTTCTCCCTATTTTTTCTCTTATTGTAAATATATCATAAACCCTTGAATGTAACATAACTGATTGAAGTCAGTTGATAGATAAAGGTTATAGTGCTTTTTATCCAGAATGAAACACAGCTCCCCCATGAACATGTATTTGATTACATGCCAGTCTGGACCTTTTCAGTATGGTGGTGACATTGATCAAAGATCCGAAGACCAATGCAGTATCTACTTATAATATGTCTATGCTTCAGACTGGTTTGTCCCCTTTGACATCAAAAGGCCCCCGAACACTGCATCTAGCATCTTCATGAAGACCGTGCCATGCGGGTTGGATGGGCTGCTGCTGAGAGATTGAAACAGGGAGAAAGAAAAGAGCAAAGTGATAAAATACATCATATGGAAATGGTTAGCCTTTCATTTGGTCATGAGTTAGTATCAGAGTGGGAAAATAACTTTTTAACGTCTGAGTATGTACCAGCCACTGTCAGATAAATGTTTAAATTCACCAGCCACTGAATAACAGATTAAAAATTTGTGTCTGAAACCTACTTGCAACTTTCACATTTTACCAGCATCAACTGTAATCAATTGTAAGCTAACCAATATTGTAGCCAATATCTGCTAGCCAATGTTAACAAAATGCTAGCTAATTACCTAGCTCATATATATCAATTATTAGGTAGCTAGTTAGCTAGCGTTGTGCTAACTTAAGATTTGACTATAAGTTGCCTTTGCAGGCTACAGTGGCTGCAACGTAACCCTTGCCTGGTGTGGCCTCTGTCCTCCCCTCCCAGGGAGCTGGGAGCGATCTCCAAAAGGCTCCTGGCTCCCGTTCCCAATTTACATGGAATTTTTATGTTATGATCTACACTTAAACTAGAACATCACTTATAATTAGTAGGTGTCCTGCAGTGTAGACAATCTTGATCCATATTTATTTAATGGTGGCTCCGATTGCTTTTTTTTTTTTGCCTAACCCTAACCCTTCATGACCATTTGTTTCATTGGTGTAAATAAACAAGTTTTATTTTGTTCATCACTTAACCTCTATTTTGTAGTAAAATGTTCTCCTGTAAGCAGAAGTCGTGTGGCTTGATGCGCTCATCTCTGAAGTTCACGCTGAAACTGGATTTTCCAGCCCGAGCGGCCACATGGTCAGCTCTGATCTGCTGACTCACTGAGAGCCTTATTAGTGTTTACAAAGAAAGTGAACCTAACACGTTGACTTTGAATGGGTGACTCAACAGTGAAAATGACTTTCATGTGATGATTTGCTATATATAGTACTCGATCACATCAGCGTCTTTCTGCCTGGCTGATTCCAGTCAGAATCAGTGTCTGGAACAAGAAGTGTTTTTCTTGTTTGTTGGTACGGCAGCGATTTTGGCAGAAATGCAAAGACTGATTCCTTTTCATCCACATAGAAGTTACCGTCCAAATATTCTCCTGTATCACAGTATCACATGCACACAGAGATCATATGACCTGCTGCTGCTTGCACATATGGACATGATATGATGCAACATTCAAGCAACCTTTTACACTCACACCCACACACACAGCCTCAAATCTTTATGTTGTTATGTGACATATATGTGACCTTACTTGTTTTTTTATTGGTTAGACAAAAAGGGGTCAACTAGTAAAAAGGTAAAAAAGAGGAACTTTCCTTGAATGTTCAATGTCCCTGAAGTTTGCACACATAACAACATTAGTTTTGACAGTTTTAACCTTAAACTACTTTCTTGAAACGTTCCACTAACCTTCACAGAATGTTGTAGGACTCTAATCTTTACATAAGCTTTACAGTAGAAAAATGTGCTGTTGTAACATGTAAGGAACATTAACACCGAATTGACCTTCAGTTCTGGGAATGTAACATCAATGTTAATTTACCTTTATGTTAGAAAAACACTCCCTTAAGATCTAACGGAAGGGAAACATTCTATTAACATTTCCTGAACATTCAACTATGCTTCACAAAATGTTCTAGTATTGTTACTAAAATGTTAGTTTTACATACGGCAAACGTATGATTTTAACATTAGGGAACAATAAAGGGAAATATTCAGGAAACCCTCCTGGAATATTCAACCAACCTTTCCAGACTACAATGTTACCTTTACATTAGAAAAACTCTCCTTTGAACATCTAGGGAATGTTCAAATAACCTTTCCTGAACATTCAACTAACTTTCCCAGAAAATTCTGTAAATGTTACCAAAAGCTGTTTTCTTCTGTGAGACAAACATACGATTTTAACTTCTGGGGAAAATTAAGGGGAAACGTTCAAATAACCTTCCCAGAATATTCTGGAAATTTACCCATAATGTTAGTTTTATGTGAGGCAAATTCATGATTATAACTCTGAGTAAACGTTAAGGGGAAATGTTCAAGTACCCTTCCTGGAACATTCAACTAACCAAGAACATTCTCAGAACATAACAATAACACTTGTTTTATGTTAGACAAATTTGCTATTTTAACATTCAGAGAAAGTTATGCAGAAATATTGAATAAACATTCCCAGAACTAAAAACAAACCATCTGACCACTTGCCTTCTGGAGAAGGGCTGCAGGAGGATTTGGACCAAAATCTATTTATTAATAACTCTTAATGATTACTAACATTTATAACTGCATTGTTAATAAAGGGAAAGGTTTTCACAACCTGGCAACCCCAAATGTGTTCTTATTAATGGCTATTACAACTTAAAAGCCCTTTATAGAGTTCCTTATTGAAAAGTGGTGCTAAAATTTGTTTCAACGCCACACAGTGGATGTCTGCTCTTACCATCATGCACTGCTTCTTTCCTGGATGTCATAGAATTAAGCCATAGGAGTCTTTCTCCAGTCTAACCTGTTGTTCAGCATACACCAGCCCAGCATGCCGTATCCCCAGCTCAGCTGTGAGCTCCACTGGGACTGTTTGTAATGTGCCATGGACGAACCCCAGCGCTTAAACACTGTAATCAGAGCCAGAGCAGGATATTGGCTAAATTACACATGAAAGCAGGGACATTTCAAGGAAGCTTGAGCAATAAATATTATGATAAATTACGGCCTAATACGAGAAGATAAGTCACAGCTAAACAAGAATAATACAGACTTGCACGCAGTGGTGGAGGGATGTGTTTTTCATGCAGAGTTGCACGTTTTTATGAAGAAAAAAAAAGACATGTATGTTATATATCTATAATGTATATCTAACAGTCTCACCTCAAGGTCCATTCAGTTTGCTTTCTGGAGGTGTTCAATCATATAACATGATCTTTATCAGCAGATGGAGGTTGCCAGTGTTGTTGTGGAACTGTAAATTTTCATCTTTTTCTCAGCACTTTCAAGGCCACATAAAATTTGGTTTCAAAATTATTATTTCTCTATAACGTTATATGGAAAATAAAATGCAACAATCAAGATGAAGACCTGCATCCTCCATAGATATAAACGGCTCATTCTAATTCTAATTCTATTTCTGCCGATAAATCCTCTAAATCTAAATCACCCTGGACCTCACAGAAAGTTAGATGAGAAGACTGATTCCGCTCTCAGAGCCAGTTGGCTTAGTTTAGCATGAAGACTGTTAGCATTTTCCCATTTTTAACCACTATTTTTGTAAGGATTAAACATACATGGTAAAACATGTTAATTACAGAGCTTTAGAGGGGCTGGGTGGCTTGCTGTTCCCCCTGTTTCCAGATTTTATGCTAAGCTAAGCTAACCAGCCACTGGCTCCAGCTTTATATTTAATGGACAGACATGAAAGTGGTTTCAGTCTTCTAATCTAACTCTCGGCAAAAAAGGTGAATAAGCATAAATTTGCTTATTATCCACACCTCTTGTCCTCACCATTAATTTCCAAGAGCAGACCCCCTTTCACCTCACCCAGTTCCATCACCACCATCCCCCACATACCATGCACCTTCACCCCTTCAGCCTCCCTCACCCCCAACCCCCCCACTCCTCCTGAACCCCTCTGAGTGGATACCCCACAGGAAGGGCTTCTCCAGGGGGGAAATAGGTCCCAGATGTCTGCTTTTGTGCCACTAAAGGGTCCTCGGGAGGGATGGAGCCATGGTGGAAGGGTGGGTATGGAGGGGTGGAGAAGGAGGAGGAGGGTGTAGTAGTGTGCTGTGTGCAAACATCAATAACAGCAGCCAGGAGGGTGAAGATACTCCTGGGGTGAAGGTGAGGAGAAATGTAATGATTGGTTCCTTTTGTCAGGCCAGTGTGGATTTCCAAACACATCATTTATGATTGGTCACATCGCCTGCCACGCTCCTACCAACTGAGTGCGTCAGCACGGCGCTTCGACCTTTCGGTGTGTGACGGTAATTGAATTGACTGCATTACGAACTTAAAGAAAGTGTTTCCTTTTTTTCCTGGAGAACTTCAAAAGCACCAACATGGCTGCTCTTCAGTGCAGTATTTCAGCCAGGACCAAACCATATGTTGTAGAGACAGAAACAGACAATACATCGCTCTTCTTTGATATCCAAGCTCCCCCCCTCTGTGTGTGTATATATATATTTATATATATTGATATGTGTATGATCTATTTTCAGCTCCAGAAAGGGTTAATTATGACCCCTGTGGAAATAAAACGAAGACGCGAGCAGGGCCTGAGTGTTTAGTGAAACATTATGTCAAGACTCTGACAAGGAAATGAAATGTGCAACATCAATCAGCCTATGAGGACAGAGATCAAACGAGCCTGCACACTCCTGCATCTGGTTCTGTTTGGACAGCCTCACTTTTTTCCCCCTTCTCCCTCTCCTTTCTTCTCCTTTTCTTTTCCCCTTTTCTTATTCTTCTTCTCCCATTCTCTCTTTTCTCTTCCCTTCTGTTCCTCTGAGCGCCACGACATTCCTGTCGGCCTACTCGCTTCGTTAGCTCACTTTTTCCATGATGGTGGCACAAAGCCACGCTTTCGCTAAAGGTAAATCGGCAGCTCCCGAGATTAGCCTCAGCAACAATGACTTTCCTGTCCCTCTGCTGTCTCCACCAGAGCTCCCAATAAGCCCCAATTCTAATACCAGTTAATCCTGGAGTTGACTTAGCCTGTTATGTAAATACAACCTCATATAATTCACTGTCTCTGTCCATGGCCTCACTTTGATGGCCAGATGAGTTTTTTTTTTTACATCCAAGTTGATTGAGCCCAACTGGGATCGAGCTACTTTCCGTTCTCTGAATGAAATGTAAACCAGTGCAATCACGGGGCTCATCAAAAATCTTCTGAACTGCTCTCTGCACATACGCTCCTTCAAACGCCGCGGCAATCACACCCAAATTGTTGGCTAGAAACTGTCAAGCAGCGTGTCAAGAATGATACGAGGTTCAGTTACACATCAAGAAACTTCTGTTGGTAAACAATATTCCTGAACATCTTCATATAACAGCACAGAACATCAGAGGTGGAAAACAACAAAGTACAAATACTTTGTTAATATAAACTAAATAATTTAAAGCAGGTGCAACTTAAAAACATTAGATCCCCTGCTGCCTTAAAAATGTGAGTTGAGTTTTTTTAAGATTGTGTTTCTTTTGAAATTTCAGTTGATGGGTTGAGTGAATTCACAGCAGTTCATTTATTCAACTCATCATTTCATAAAGACTTTACGTCAGAACAACTCATCTTTATGTTTTGTGGTTGTATGAGTATAATTAGAATTTTTTGAGTTAAATGAACTTAAGATGAATAAAACTTATATTTATGTTAAGTTAATGAGAAAAGATGAAAGTTGATTCACTAAATTCCAGTATGATACTTTAAAGTCTAATAAAGTATATTTTTCAGGTATCTGCACTTATTTTTCCAGTGACTTTTTACTTTTACTTCCTACATTTTAACACAAATATCTGTACTTTCCACTCCTCACATTTTCAAAATGGGCTTGTTAGTTTAGGTTTAATGCATCTGTGGGAAATTATTGATTATTTTTATTTTGTCAGGTTGTCATTGCATGCTGCCTCCCCAAAAGCAAGACCATTTTCAACCTAAACGGATGGGACAATAACACATAGAAAAGATGATTATTTGGTGTTTCCATCAGTGCATATCACACATGACAGACATAACAAGACAAAAATAAAGTAAAAGACGGGATCGAACCGAATGAAGTCAGTTAGCTTTGTACAGAAACAGCTGGTAGAAATGTCCTTCAGGGGGCTACTTTTTACTTTTATACTTTGAGTACCTTTCAGAGAGTGTAGTTTTTACCAAATACCTGAATAAAGAAGCAGCACTTCTACTTTTTACGCAATCTGTACTTCTACTTGTTGAAAGAATGTGTGCACTTCTGCCATCTCTGCTGGACAGTGACAGTGACTTTTAATCATTTTTTCAAACATGAGAGATGCCACAACTCTTGAAAAAAATTTATGTTTGGAGGTGTTGAAATGTAAAGGCCACTATTAAGTATGCTGTCATCAAAAAGTACCAGATTTCTACAGCTTAGAGCAGCGGAAAACTCCCCACAAGATTTCTCTGCAGTGATCCACTCATGAGTCACTCAATTCATGACGCATTAAGGTACAAACAGACACAATGTTGGGAAACGATCAGGATTCCAGCGTTGATTTATGCAACATTTAGTCATTTGTATAAAATTGCAGGTTGTTGTACCTAAACAATCGCCTGGGTTAACTTCTCATCATATTTCTCAAGAGGACCTGTCTGCTGTGTCATGACTGCCAGCGTGTAGAAAATGTGTTTTAAGTGGCTGCAGACCCAGATGGGTTCGCGGTGTGGAGGAACATGTGTCGGCTCTGCCTCGAGGCCGTGGATGGCACAATTAGGTGCTCTCTCACCTCTGCAGACTGAGGTCACTGGGCCATGGAGGTCAGGGGTTATTTAGGGTCCTGTCTGTGCTCTTGTCCCGACCTGACGGAGATGACTGGGACAGCTGACGTCAGCAGGGATGTTAAAGGTGTTTATTCACTGACAACTTTTCTAAACCAAACACTGGTTAAAGGCAGAATATGCAGGATTTGCCAGTTGCTGTTGTAAATACACCAGAAAGATATCTGATCGTTGAGTCTCGTTTGCGGGT